>JBBIGC010000152.1:697366-707624 GCA_037576955.1 Lepidarchus adonis
TACTGAACTGAAGTAGAAGAATCTAATTTCACCCCTGGAGCCTTTGCAGCTCAATACCAGTGACATTATACTGTAGTTCAGCTCTAGGTTGTTGCTTTTGCAAAGTAACGTCTGCAAAATCCAAGAGAACACGTGTCCGACATCAACAACAGCAAAGCAGCACAGGTCGCAACTGACAACATTTATGAATTTTGAAGGATTTGAAGAACGTTAAGCCTAATAATTTTAGCATTTCAGTGTTGCTAATTTTATACTGAAGAATGTACATGTAGACAGATGATTGACAGCTCTGAATTATACTTTAAGTGACTGTGTTTTCATGTTGTTAGATAGGCCGTCCCATTTAAGCAAGACAGAACAACACCCGGTTTGCAAAATTAATGTATAAGCAGCGGCCTATAGTTGGGCAAATACGGTACTTGTAGTCTCCATCAAATCCCTGGTTTGGCCTCAATCACTCCTTCCTTCCATTAAATCAGGTTCTGCTGGAGCTTCACATCCATGCAATGGCTGGAGGCCTGGAGAGAAGATCTGGAGCCAAACCTGTTCTTCTAACCAGCTCACAACATCTCAATGACTTTTACACGTCTTTACAAAGATCAAACTCTTGATCCTTTTGCTGCTTCACTCTTGCTTTACTCTGATGTTCACTTGTGTTCTCACTGCAGAAAGACTCTCAGTGCTGAGATCAATGGTTTTAAACATGTGTGTAAGACTTTTGCACAGTACCTTGTATATAAATATGTGTATGTGTGTCATAAATGTTCTGAAAAATAGGTTTATAGGTTTGTTTATCTTTAGACAAAGTGGTTTCTTTCTATGAAAGCAAAGCATGGATCATCATAAACGCATGGTTCACGTTCTGATCTGTCAATCATTAACATAAGTCTCTGCTCTGAGAGTGTGCGCTTTAAGCTGGACCCGGTGTCAGTGGCCGATCCTTGGACAACGTGACAGTTTGCCACTTTGAAAAATTTATTACGCAACTTCTGGAAACCAAAAACTCAAGGTTCAACTGCTGTTAGCGATCACTCGGTTTCTGGAGCCGTTTTCATAAGGAACCAAAGCTCTATTTTGAAGGTGGGTAGGAAACAATATTTTTTGCTGAAAAAAATATTGTGAATTATTTATTACAGGAAATCCATTAGAGATATTTATTTGTATTTATTTTAAATTTTTGAATTTATTATTTTTATTTATTTATTATTGGTTTATAAAAGTATTTATTACCATTTTACTTTTACAGTGAAATTGCTTGATTAGTATAGACGTAACTGGCATGTTCCACTCATTAATATTATACAGAAGGATTATCAGTCAACCATATTTTCAGAATTTGTTATATATACTGAACTATCTGTTATCTGTTATCTAATATCTTATTAAATCTATTCTCACCATTGTAGACACTAGGAGCTATTTGTTTTGTTATAAAATGTATCATTTACTATTACATTAAATATAATTTCCATTTTTTTATGATTAAATTAGTCTTTTCCAAGAAGAGAAGAGATTTATTGGGAATTTCTTTGGGAATTCTTACAGGAAGTTAATGGCATTATGTTAACGTGAATCAATGAAATGGGGAAGTGTGTTAAAATTGATTTTAGGTTACGGAAAAAAGTTACTCATATTGTGAATTTTTTAGAAATAAGAATTGAACGATTTCACCAAAATTAACAGATTAGGTTTCTGTAATGAAAATATAATGTCAGTTGTTTATTAAGCAGTTGAATGTGTGGTTCCATTCTTGGTAATGAACAAGTAATTTTTCTTCATTATTTGAAATTATATTTTTTTGAATTGTACTTAATTGTAATTTAGAATAAAGCGCAATTCTCCCATGCAATTCAAGCGGAAAAATATTTTCTTTTTATACAATAACTCTAATCTGGATAATATCTATTAGACTATATACAATTGCAATAAAGTGAATATTATTTGTTTATTAAGCAGTTGAATGTGTGGTTGATTGTCCCAGACCGTTAAATCTAATAAATTCTTCCCGTTTCAGGTCTACAGTCGAACACCAGCAAGCATGGGAGACTGGGGCTTTCTCTCAAGTCTGCTGGACAAGGTGCAGTCCCACTCCACCGTCATCGGCAAGATCTGGATGAGCGTCCTCTTCATCTTCAGGATCCTGGTGTTGGGGGCAGGGGCGGAGAACGTATGGGGTGATGAGCAGTCGAATTTAGTCTGCAACACGTTGCAGCCCGGTTGTGAGAACGTGTGCTATGACTGGAAGTTTCCCATCAGCCACATTCGCTTCTGGGTCCTGCAGATCATCTTCGTCTCCACACCTACTCTGGTGTACCTGGGCCATGCGTTCCTTGTCATTCACAAAGAGAACAAGCTGCGAGAGAAGAGAAAACAACAACGTGACAACACCACGCTCAAGGTTCCCAAATACACCGACGACAAGGGTCATGTCAAGATCAGGGGGAACCTTCTAGGAAGCTATCTAACCCAGCTTTTCTTCAAGATCATCTTAGAGCTGGCTTTCATCGTGGGACAGTACTATTTGTATGGCTTCATCATGATCCCTCAGTTCGCTTGCTCTAAGAAGCCATGCCCCCACACCGTGGAGTGCTTCATGTCCCGTCCCACGGAGAAAACCATCTTCATCATCTTCATGCTGGTGGTGGCCTGTGTGTCTCTGCTCCTGAATGTGGTAGAGATCTTCTACCTGATTTGCACCAGGGTCAGGTGTCGGCGTGGAAAGCGGCGCATGCACAACTCCACCTCTGCCGAACACCCGGCCAGCCTGACCTCCACCTGGCAGCCGAAGCGGGAGCCCGAGGACCCTCTGAAGCAGAACAAGCTGAACATGCAGTATGAGAGCGGGCAGAGTATCCCTCTGAGTGTGGAGGGTTTGATGGAGCACAAGGAGCTGTTACAGGACCATTAAATTTAAGAACAAAGAACAATTCTTCTTCTTTTTTGGTTTTGAGAGACATTTTTATCAATATGTTCATATCCACTAGGGTCAAAAAGTCTTTTATTTTCTCATTTTTCTAATGGAAAACTATTATTTAAAGACCACATTAAAATGTCCCCAGAACTCTATTCAGTTAAACATTTTGAAAGAGAATGTTCTGTAGGGTTCTCCTCATGATGTTCTGTAGGGTTCTAATGCTGATTTCAGATCTGTGTTTGGTTTTTCTCCAGTTCGTATAGTAGAAGCTGATGATCTATTGTATGATATTTGGTAGAATCAGCTCCTCTGCAAGAACTTTCTGGACCATAAGTCTCGCAGATCCATGTCCTGCTCCCATCTAGAGATCTTTCCAGAAGATCTAGGTGAGTGAGGAGCGAGGAGAACGTATCTACCAAGGTTTCTGGAATGAGAAGATGATGTGACTACTGCTGGATGGTGTTTGTCCATAATCAGACTCAGAGGAAGAAGAAGATCAGACTGAAGAAACAGTGACACCGTTCTGTAGATGGAGCCAGTGTGAGAATCTGTGACGTCACACTGAAGAGATTGAACAGTTTTCTTCATTGGTGCTGATACATTGTAGATGCGAGTGCAGTGTAAACTCACATTACTCCTCACACACAAAGCTGAACACAGATCTGAGATCAGACACAGAGTTAGAAACGTGGGTGTGGTCTCATGTTATTTATTAGGTGTGATACATATGTTAGATCTGAAAAATGCAACATCAGTGGATAGTGTAACACGCTTGGAGGAGAACACTAACACAGATGTAGTGAAGGTTTAGGGAAGGGGGAGAGGGAGGACCGACTGTGGCAGTATCCAGGGTTCGACTCCCAGTGATAGGGCCAATGCTTAGACAGTTGCACCAATCAGTAGCCCTTCATTGGTTATGAATTTGAATCTGTACAATATTAAACATAGATTTCTTATAGCTCTGCACAATACCGATGGATTTCTACAGCATAATTTGATTTGAAATAGTGTTTCATTCCTTATGAATTATGTCTTGAATATGAAATATTGTGCTGCATGTGGAAGTGTGTAATTGTGTTTATTTTCTTAAGCTACTGTATGTGTTCACTAGAATGTCAGTTTTATTGACGTAGTTGTTACATTTCGATATTCTTCAGCATGAATGATGTTTGTCTGTGAGATGTGTATGAAATAAAACTAAAAAAGCTGTTATTATTCTTTATAAAATACTAGCAACACCACATGAGTTCAAAATGCTCATATGTGTCACTGCATGTTCATGGTGTTTTCTGATTTCAATATCGAAATTTTGAGTATCAGCCAATATCTGATACATTTTCTGTCATTTAAAGATTAGGCTTTAAAATGAACATTAAAATTATTTTTTTACTGTGGATTTGATCATTTAATATTAATATTATGTGATGTTACACTTTTATTTCTAGTGATATGAAAGAAAAGTTAAGGTAAATACTGTTTACAGGTTTTATTTTAGTTTATAATAATAATAATAATAATAATAATAATAATAATAATAATATAGCATTATTTAAAAACCTAAGATATAAATATCCCCACGTTATAGATCTCTCCACATTATAGACCTCCCTACATTATAGACCTCCCCACAATATAGACCTCCCCACACTGTAGACCTCCCAACATTATATACCTCCCTACATCATAGTCCTCCCTACATTATAGATTTCCTTACATTATAGACCTCCCTACATCATAGTCCTCCCTACATTATAGATTTCCTTACATTATAGACCTCCCTACATTATAGACCTCCCTACATTATAGACCTCCCCACATTATAGACCTCCCCACATCATAGATCTCCCCACATTATAGACCTCCCCACATCATAGATCTCCCCACATTATAGACCTCCCCACATTATAGACCTCCCTACATTATAGACCTCCCCACATTATAGACCTCCCTACATTATAGATTTGCCGTTCATTGGGGAAATACTGTAAACATGTAATTTATGAGAATGAGTGGATGATAAAGCAGAAATATAATAAAACAATACCTTCATTATAAACAAATATGTTTCACAGTTTTACAGTTTGATAAGTTACTATATACAGACAACAAAATAAAATCATGACGCCTGAGTTGACCTTCCTTGGAAGACCTGTGATTTTGGAGATGATAAGGACCTTCACGCTTCACCATCTCCTTCAAGAACTGACTGTTCACTTGCTGCCTGATATAAATATCCCACCCTCCTGACAGGTGCTACTGCAGTGAAACATCTAGAGTCAATGTTCTTCAGTGGTCTTAATGTTCTAACATTATATATATTAATGATGATTGGTCCGGTTTGGGGAATCTTTGGAAATATCTTATTAACACAATGTCTGTGATTATTAATGAAGCTAATGAGTGATTAAAAACGTTCCGAGTGAGCTGCTGTTCACTGTTTTTTCTGATGTCAGGTGGAACATCTCCATTATTGGTTCAGCAGTGGTTCTCACTCTTTGGAGTTTAAGACGTTCTGTCCTGTTCTATATGCTACAGACCACGTTCCTTAGATTAATGATTGATTTTGTACCAATCCTCCCAACTTCTACCCATTTCTGCCATGCAGGTGACTTATCATTTGTAGTCAAATGCAACGTGACGGGATGATTGCGAAACTCAGCTGGAGCTAAAGTTCAGCGTAGACTCTCAGTACATTGCACTTTACCATTCGGTTCCATTCCTTCCTGCATTAGCACCCAAGGTGAGTAAATACCAACCTATTAAACAATATATACCGTTTTTTCCCATTTTTTATTGAAAACAAATAACATTTTAAACATGTAAAGACACTATGACGAAACAAGGCAGATAATGGGGTATTTCAGATATAGAGCTGAATGGGATTAGACATAAGATCTTTTAAAATGATCGTTAATTGGAAACCGACTCATCTTCATCTTCTTATATATTGCAGATAAATAATTACTTATTCTGCTTGATTAGTATTCGTCTGTGTTGTAGGCCATTGTAGTAGTAATTTTAGTAAAGTGGCCTAGGTATGTAGATGTTTTTTATTTTTATTTATAGTTTTTATATATTATATATAGTATAATATAGTATGGGTAGTATATGGTGGTAGTACATTAGGTATCAGTAGATAGGGCACATGTTCAAACATTTTTAAGTATTATGTACTAATGATAAATGTTCAGTATGTGAGGCTTTAGTAGTAAAATACTACATTTAAAAAAAACAATAGTTCTATGTCTTCTCTCTTGGCTCGACATATTACACCTGCACCTTGAACTCTTTAGTCTTTTGACAGTGTTTTGATAGAGGCTCCTTAGGTATTTATTACTACACTTCTAAAACTTTAAAACAGAATAGAATAGAATAGAATAGAATAGAATTGAATAGTGAGCTTGTGCACTTTATATTTCTTATCTCATCTGCATCATACACATCCCCTCACACATATCTCTGTTTACTTATTCATATTTTGTATATTTAAAAAAATAATCTTATGTGTTATATGTTTATCTTTTAAAACATTTTAAATTCCTAAAATTGCATTTAAATTTTTTCTCCCTTCTCTGTTTAAATGCACCGCTGCTTTAGGTGGAGCATCCACAATTTTGTTGTATGTCTGTACAGTGTAAATAAAAGCCTATTCTAAATGAGAAATTTAGGTCAAAAAGGAACACAAGTAAAAAGTAGGATAATCTTATATACATAAACAACCATGAAATCTTACAGAATTATTTACAAAATATGAATAAGTAAACAGAGATATGTATAATTATGAGGGGATGTGTATGATGCAGATGAGATAAGAAATATAAAGTGCACAAGCTCACTCCATGTGAATAGCAGCAATTAATAATAGATATAAATATTAAACACATGAAGAAAAGAAGGACTTTTGTGGAATAATAAAGGTTTATTCTATTCTACTCTACTCTACTATATTATATTATATTATATTATATTATATTATATTATATTATATTATAATTCTATTGTACTCTATTCTATTCAACTCTAATTCTTTTCTATTCTATTCTATTCTACTCATATTATATTATATTATATTATATTATATTTCTACTCTATTCTATTATATTCTATTCTATTCTACTATACTCTTCTCTATTCTATTCTTTTCTATTCTATTCTACTCTTCTCTATTCTATTCTACTCTAATTCTATTATATTCTATATTTATTCTATTCTAATTCTATTCTATTCTACTCTATTCTATTCTAATTCAATTCTATTCTATTCTATTCTAACTTCACATAGGGAAAGTAAACAAAAATATATAGGAAAGGTATAAGTAAGGTATGGATCTAGAATCAATGCTTTTGATAGTAATGCAGTATGGGCTGGGGAGTTGGTGGACTATTGTCAATTAAATATTGACATAAAAGTATTGACATTTTAAGTTTTTTCATGCTTCCTGCCTAAAATAAATGGAGATTATTCCACAAAAATATAGCTTATGTGGTCAGGATAATGCCACTTGGGTCTGTGGTCATTAAATCAAAGTTTGAGATATACGAATATAGTCGTTTAGACTGGGCGTGTGTTTCACAGTGGTGTTTAGAAATGGGAAAATTAGATATTACACCAAAAATTTGTTTTCCCATTTTTTCCCACCAGACAAGCCTTCACCGATACCAAGATGGGAGAATGGGGCATTCTGTCCAAGCTCCTGGACAAGGTGCAGTCCCACTCCACGGTCATCGGGAAGGTGTGGATGACCGTTCTCTTCGTCTTCAGGATCATGGTTCTCGGAGCAGGTGCAGAAAAAGTGTGGGGAGATGAACAGTCCAAAATGGTCTGCAACACTAAACAGCCCGGCTGTACAAACGTCTGCTATGACCACGCTTTCCCTATCTCACACATTCGCTTCTGGACGCTCCAGATCATCTTTGTGGCCACACCGACGCTCATGTATCTCGGACACGTTCTGCATGTTATCCACAAGGAGAAAAAGCTGAGGAACCAGCTCCAAAACCAAGCTGAGCATCAAGGAGTCAAACAACCCAAATACACTGACAGCAAGGGTAAAGTGGACATCAAAGGGGGTTTGCTGGCCAGTTACATGACCAGTGTGATCGTGAAGATCTTGCTCGAGGCCGGTTTCATAGCCGGTCAGTACTACCTCTATGGTTTCGTGATGGTGCCCAAAATAGAATGCACCCGGTACCCATGTCCTTACACCGTGGAGTGCTTCATGTCCAGGCCTACAGAGAAGACCGTCTTCATCATCTTCATGCTCATTGTGTCTTGCGTGTCGCTGATGTTGAACGTAATCGAGATTTTCTACCTGATTGGCTACAGATCAAAGAAGCATCATGCGAAGTTGAGTTCAGGGTTAAAGCAACGACACTTGTATCTTCCTGGAGGTGATGAAAGTAGCAAAGCCTAAGTGAAGTTTTTACAGGAATACATGAACGTTCTGCCACATCTCCACCAAACTTTCACTTCTAATAGAATCCGACGGGTGAGGAACGACGAGTTTGCTGTTTACTTCCTGAAAAGTTGGGTTTCGAGACTTTATGTGCTGTACACTACAGGGATGTCTGCATTAACTGACATGATGCATCGTAAGACTTCGTAATAATTTCACAAACGAGCACCAGTGGTCATGAGAAAGACGAGCAGATGTACTTTTTTATCTGTTCCTTTTTCTCCTACATTTTCTTTTGAAACAATTTTTACATTTACTTATCCATTCTCATTTTTTAGAGCATCTCATTAATGAAAGCTGACTTTAATTTCAGAAAATGTTATGTTTTATAAATAGTATTATATGTTATATATATATATATTTATATAAAATTATATATATATAATTAAATATATATTAAAAGCACAATACTGAAGTTTATTACGTGCACATCTCACAATGCAATATGATATGTGATACGTGACCCAAGATGACAATAATATTGCGATGCCGTAATTCTGTTATAATCAATAAATCGCACGACAATGATGTAGCGATATATCACAGAAACACGGATTAATTTATATAAGTAACAACAATGCTTTTGTTACGTTTCTTGTATTTGGTTTGTGACCGTGGTGGGAAGTGTAGGGAAACATGTCAAATTGTCGACGAATGTTTAATAATTTAAATATTGATATTAGTAAATATTAAATTATTGTGTCACGTGAGCAAGGACAACGATATATCATCATATCAATATTTTGTCAAACCCCTATTGGATATATTTACATTATGAAGATACAATTTCAAAAGAATCAATGTTTACTAGTTTATAAAATCCCAATATTATTATTTATCATTCACTAATGTCTTTTTGATGCCCATCCTTTGTTGTGTTTAAATATAAATTAAATATGTATATGTTGTTATTTTATTATAACTATAATTAATAAGGAAAAAAAGTTATTCCAAACTGTAGTTTTTTTCACTTCTAAAGGTGAATACGGATTTTTGTATATTAATACTTCATTGCGAGTTGTGGTCAGAAAAGCCTGTGTACAAACTGTCAGACTCAATGTGGACTCACCTCACATTATTAAAATCTACTTTTCTGATTGTTTTTGAATATTCCCTATAAAACTGTTTCATGTTAGAACTTTTAAAGCTTGTAATTCTGGAAAACAATAAAGTTTATCATTTATTTGCTTTTTTTCTCCAAAAAACAGTCCATCCATTCGTCTACACTTATTTACAGACTTTTACTGCCCATTAAGTTCGAACAATCCAGTAAAGTCATCATCTATCAGCACCACACACACACACGCACACACACACACACACACGCACACGCGCACCCGCACACCCGCACATGCACACATGCATGCACACACGCACGCAGTATTTGTACTATTTTAGTACTAGTGTGTAAGTCAATGCACATTTATGATACAGTACAATATCCTACACATTAGATACACAATATACAATGAGTTATACAGACTTCTCTGTGCAATAACAATGTACAATACACATATATTTAACATATACATATGCATTATTAACACTGTAAAAATTTACCGACAGAAATGTAATTATTGTTCCTGTGTTTTAGTTAAGGATGTTCCATCACACAGTCGTCACACAGGTGCTGTAAACAGCGCAGAGTTAAAATATCATCAGTGTGAAATATTATAAACTTGAAAATGAAATCAGTGCAGTGTCCATGTGTACTGTTAGTAATATGAGTATTTCTGAGGAGGTAGTAACAGATCTACATTTAATACTACCAATCTGATCTCACACCTAAACATTCAATACTACCAATCTGACCTCACACCTAAACATTTAATACTACCAATCTGATCTCATACCTAAACATTTAATACTACCAATCTGATCTCACACCT
>JBBIGC010000152.1:707724-720131 GCA_037576955.1 Lepidarchus adonis
GAGAGAGAGAGAGAGAGAGAGAGAGAGAGAGAGAGAGAGAGAGAGAGAGAGAGAGAGAGAGAGAGAGAGAGAACAACCTAATCTATCTCTGCATCTTCAATGGGTTAAATACAGAGTGACACAGACAGACATATGAATGAATGAATGAACGAACAAATAAATAAATGAACAAACAAACAAATAAATATATTAATAAATAGATAAATGAATAAATAAAGAAAAAAAGTCAATTAATTCATTCATGTATTTATTTATTTATTAATCAAAAGACAGACAGGCAGACAGGCAGGCAGACAGACAGACAGACAGACAGACAGACAGACAGGAGACCTGTCTCCGGGATGTGGAGAAAACTCTGAAGTCAGTGTAAAAAAACGGCGTTGCTGACGTAAGTGTCACGTGACTGGTCCAGCCGCGGCTCCGCTCGCTGCGCTGTTTTTTTCTGCGGCGCCGCAGGAAAGTCTCTTATAAACG
Organism: Lepidarchus adonis; assembly: GCA_037576955.1. NCBI lineage: Eukaryota > Metazoa > Chordata > Actinopteri > Characiformes > Lepidarchidae > Lepidarchus > Lepidarchus adonis. The sequence goes on from JBBIGC010000152.1 coordinate 708,199, forward strand.
AGGGAAGTTTGACAAGTGCTCTTCAGTTTCTCTGTGTCCCGGAGCGAGCAGGATTTGGGGAGAGCGCGCGGTGAGCTCTGCTGAGGTGGCGGAGAAAGTCCGTTAGGACTCTCTTCTTCCTTCTCGGTGTCTCTCCAGGTACGTGAGCAGAACTTTCCCCGGACTTCTCTTCTTCTTCTCCTCTTATTCTCACTCTTTCCCCAGTTCCCTTCAACTTCTAACCGCTGCTCTTTACACTAACACTAACACTTACACTAATACTAACACTTACACTAACACTTACACTAACTTGCCCTGGGAACCTTCTCACCGAGCTTCACCTAAGAGTGAATAACAGCTGGACACACCTGGAGAGAGAACAGAGACAGTGGCAGCAGAGTTATAACCTTCAGCTACTGAGAGAATAATTTAGAATAACTGAGAATTAGTGAGAATTACTGATTATAACTGAGAAAAACTGATTATGACTGATTATAACTGAGAATTACTGAGAATAACCGATTATAACTGAGAATAACTGATTATAACTGATAATTACTGATTATAACTGAGAATAACTGATTATACCTGAGAATAACTGATTATACCTGAGAATAACTGAGAATAACTGATTATACCTGAGAATAACTGAGAATAACTGATTATACCTGAGAATAACTGATTATACCTGAGAATAACTGATTATAACTGATAATTACTGATTATAACTGAGAATAACTGATTATAACTGAGAATAACTGATTATACCTGAGAATAACAGTATAACTGAGAATAACTGAGTATAACTGAGAATAACTGATTATAACTGAGAATTACTGAGAATAACTGAGAATTATTGAGTATAACAGAGAGTTACTGAGTATAACTGAGAATTATTGAGTATATCTGAGAGTTACTGAGTATAACTGAGAGTTACTGAGTATAACAGAGTCACTAAGTATAGCAGAGTTACCGAGTATAACTGAGAGTTACTGAGTATAACTGAGTTACTAAGTATAACAGAGTTACAGAGTATAACTGAGAGTTACTGAGAGTTACTGAGAATAACTGATAATAACTGAGTATAACTGAGTTACTGAGTATAACAGAGTTATCGAGTATAACTGAGAGTTACTGAGAGTTACTGAGTATAACTGAGAGTTACTGAGTATAACTGAGTTACTAAGGAGAACAGAGTTATCGAGTATAACTGAGAGTTACTGAGTAGAACTGAGAGTTACTGAAAGTTACTGAGAATAACTGAGTATAATTGAGAATTACTGAGTATAACAGAATTACAGAGTTACTGAATATAACTGAGAATTACTGAGTATAACAGAATTACAGAGTTACTGAGTATAACTGAGAATTACTGAGTATAACAGAATTACAGAGTTACTGAGTATAACTGAGAATTACTGAGTATAACAGAATTACAGAGTTACTGAGTATAACTGAGAATTACTGAGTTACTGAGAATGACTAAGACATACTGAGAGAAAGCCTGAGAATAACTGGGAGTTATTGAGAATTACTGAGTATAACTAAGAATCACTGAGAAGTATTGAGAGAATGTCTGAGAATAACTGAGAGTTCATGAGTATAACTGAGTATAACTGAATATGTCTGAGAGGAACTGATTATTATTATTGAAGTATATATAGTAAATATAGTAGTATTATTATTATTAGAATGATATATAACTAAGACCTTAATTTGGTATTTTTTAAGTTTATAAAAATATATGTTTGTTATATTTGATCCATGTTATAATTTTCCAGTCCAGGCAGATGTAGTCTATTTATTTATTTATTTATTTTTATTTATTTATTTATTTATTCTTTTGTCAGACATGCCCATGGAAAATCACATATCGGTATTGGCCTACACATCCCGCATTGAATCGGTGCACCCCTAAGCATAACATTCAGTACGCTCTCCTACCTTCAGCCCCTCCCCCTCAGGTACAGGTACTCAGGTGCAGACACTCAGGTGCAGACACTCAGGTACAGGTACTCAGGTGCAGGTACTCAGGTACAGGTATTTAGGTACAGGTACTCAGGCACAGGTATTTAGGTACAGGTACTCAGGTACAGGTATTTAGGTACAGGTGCTCAGGTACAGGTACTCAGCTACAGGTATTTAGGTACAGGTACTCAGGCGCAGGTATTTAGGTACAGGTACTCAGGTACAGGTATTATTATGTACAGGTGCTCAGGTACAGGTACTCAGATACAGGTGCGCAGATACACCGCTAGGTCAGAAGACCAGGTCACTCCTGCTTTACGTTCCTTCCCCCTTTGCTCGTCTCACTGCTTTAATCTCCAACCACTTTAGCTGGATATGTTCTATGGTGGGTTTCCGTGGAGATTGAACAGCGTTCCATGTTTTTGAACGTGTGAAAGTTCAGAGAGCGTCGCAGAGTCACATAGCATCTGTTTACCAGAAAACAAAGACAATCATGGTCTCATGTTCTGGCTGATAGGTGTTTCCCTCCATCAAAGCAGAATTGAGTATTTGGGATGAAGATTTTTATATTGATTTATTAAGTAATTTCTGACTGTAATGATAAGCAACCAAGAAGTTTGTCCCTGTAACTCATCTAAGACTTTGAAGTTGCCCTTTTACTTATCATACATGCATCTACATCATTGTTCTATTTCTAAATGCCTACACAGGGATCAGCCACAACATTAAAACCACCTAGAAGTGAGGTGAACATCAATTTTCTCATGAAAATGACCTGTTGTGGGGGTGGGATTGATTAGGGAGCAAGCAAACAGTCAGTTATTGAAGTTAATGCGATAGAAGCAGGAAAAAATAGCAAGTATAGCCACTTTGGCAAGGGCCTTATGTGGCTAAACAAAAGCACCTGGAGCAGTGAGTGAAGGTTGCCTCGTCTGATGAATCATTGTTTCTGTTGCATCGCATGGAGCCGAGTACATGAATGTTGCTCACCTGTGAGTCTCTGGGTCCTGGCATCGCTGTGAAAGGCGTCAACTTAAATTTAAACGACAGCACAACTTGTGGAGCCCAAGTTAGAGCTATTTACACAGGCAGGTGGTTTTAATGTTATGGCTGATCTGTGGTCATAGAATGATAAAACCTATTGTTTGTGTGAATGGGTTTTTGCTGTGTTAAATGGTTCTTCTATATAATGGAGGGCTCGTCCTTATTCTGGCTAAAAGGGATCCACTATTATGTCACTATTAAGAACCTCGTTTTGCCAGTATCTAGAACCCTTCTTGCCTAAAAAGCAGAAATGCTTTTGCTTTCTATGTCTATTTATGTTTTAGAGATCTATACATGGTGTCATCATTAGATGTTCCTTGTTCTCTTGAAAGGTTTAAAGTAAATGCAGATGCTTGGACGTTTGTGAATCTGTGATAATTAACCTCAGCGATCTTTTTCTGCAGCAAGAACACCCCCAAGATGGGTGACTGGAGTGCTTTGGGAAGGCTCCTTGACAAGGTGCAGGCGTACTCCACAGCTGGAGGGAAGGTCTGGCTCTCAGTTCTCTTTATCTTCCGGATCCTGGTCCTGGGAACGGCCGTGGAGTCGGCCTGGGGCGATGAACAGTCAGCCTTCAAGTGCAACACCCAGCAACCTGGTTGCGAGAACGTCTGCTACGACAAGTCGTTCCCCATCTCGCACGTTCGATTCTGGGTACTTCAGATCATCTTTGTGTCCACGCCTACGCTCCTCTACCTGGCGCACGTGTTTTACTTGATGCGCAAGGAGCAGAAGCTCAACCGCAAGGAGGAGGAGCTGAAGGCCGTGCAGAACGACGGCGGTGACGTGGACATCCCTCTGAAGAAGATCGAGCTGAAGAAGCTCAAGCACGGCCTGGAGGAGCATGGCAAGGTGAAGATGAAGGGGGCGCTGTTGCGCACCTACATCGTGAGCATCATCTTCAAGTCTCTCTTTGAGGTGGGCTTCCTGTTGATCCAGTGGTATATCTACGGCTTCAGCCTGTCTACCGTGTACACCTGCGAGCGCTCCCCATGCCCTCACAGGGTGGACTGCTTCCTGTCCAGGCCAACGGAGAAGACGGTCTTCATCATCTTCATGCTGGTGGTGTCGCTGGTCTCCCTGCTTCTCAACATCGTGGAGCTTTTCTACGTCTTTTTCAAGCGGATCAAAGACCGCGTCAAGGGCAAGCAGAACCAGTACCCGTCGGGCGGTACCCTGAGCCCCACGCCAAAGGAGTTGTCCACCACCAAGTACGCCTACTACAACGGATGTTCCTCACCCACAGCTCCACTGTCTCCCATGTCGCCCCCTGGCTACAAACTAGCCACGGGCGAAAGGACCAACTCCTGCCGCAACTACAACAAGCAGGCCAATGAGCAGAACTGGGCCAACTACAGCACCGAGCAGAACCGACTGGGGCAGAACGGAAGCACCATCTCCAACTCGCACGCACAAGCCTTCGACTACCCCGACGACACGCAGGAGCACAAGAAAATAACGCCGGGCCATGAGCTGCAACCCCTGGCCCTGATGGATCCGCGGCCGTGCAGCCGAGCCAGCAGCCGCATGAGCAGTCGAGCGAGGCCGGACGACCTGGACGTCTAGCTGGAGAACCGGCACAGAGAGACTAGACTCTAGTTGATACAGAGACGTAAAATTACTCACACTGCTGGAGGTACTATCCCTTAATTAACGATGGTGTTGAAACTAGCGGCGCTAACATTGCCTTAACCAGCTGAACAGTTAGGGTCGGAGAGGCCGTGTTCGCTTCCCGACAGTCCTGCATCTTTCCTCTGGAAGAATATGCCTTGGTGATGTGATTGATTTCTTTTTTTTCTCACATTTTTTCTCGCATTGTCCTACAGCCCCACCTTCCAAAAGGTTCCCATTACCAATCCACACATTCCTCATCTCGATGACCTAGTCAAACAGGGTTGTGAGTAGGTGCCTAGTGCTGACGTTCCGAAAAAGAATATTTATTTATCCACTAGATGACTGACTACTACTCAAGGTCATATTCATATGGGTAATACACAATAATAAGTCACCAGAGCCAATCGCATATTTATTGACAATTATCCAAATTTCAGCAATACGTCTATTAACAAGAGGTTGCTTGTATTAATCGTAGTGGACTGTCGTTTTCCTGGTAAACTTTGAATATATGTGGTGTTAGTTTGATTATTTTTGTTGTATTGGTGTGGGTAGAAGTATTTTTTTTTACTCTTTGAGAGAAAGACTATTTTTGTTCATTTGAGTATGTCTTTATTTTGAATGGGGAGAAGTGAGTTTGTGTTTTACCATTGGAGTGAGTGATTTTGTTGTTTTTTGACGTTGATATAATCATGCTGCTTGAGGGATAGAGTTTTAGTACTGTAAATCAAGCTAACTGTCACAAATGTGAGTTTTTAGAAGACTGCTTGTTAGAGCTGGACTAATATTTAGTCAATTAAATAAAAAAAATATATGCCAATGTAGCTCCACCACTACCAAACACCAGAGGTTAACTTAAATTGGGATGACTAGGGTTTTGATTCGCGAACTTCACATCATATCGGTACTCGAACATGGATTTTTCTTTCAGCTACAATGGTGTTTGCACTGAGATTTTGGAAGTGGCAAGTGTTCTCTCTGTTTTGCATGGGACTAATTTATTTTACCACACACCAAGTGGAAAATCACTACTCTAGAACAGCCTTTTCACGTGAACCCTTGGTATTTTTGGGGGGATCTTGAAGGACAGAGGTAAGATCTAACTGAATAAGACGTATATTTTTGTTTGAAGAGAGTCAATCCATGGGAATCCACTGTTGTACAGTGTGCAAGTGCATGATAGCAACAAAAAAAGTCATTAATCAAATCTGTGGAAAAAAAAGCTATTTTAACCAATAAAGATTTTTTCTTTGTAATATTTGATGTCTTTATGTTTAAAATTTATAGCATCTTTCTGCCTTGTGACGCAACATGTGCTATCCAGTCGAGTCGAGCTTTCTGTGGGCTGTTTGGCTAAAGCGAACGTTTTAATTTACAAGCTGTTAAACACATATAATAACAGAATGACACAGAGCACAACAATTTGTCTGGTGCCAGTATCAAATAAGCTCAGGGACTGGCATCGGGTTCGAAAGAATTAGCTTTACACAAGCCGCCTCGTTATAAACCCAGGCAATAAGGAGAAATTGGGCCTCGTGGCCAAAATCGGCCCACGCCAAGACTTACTTACAAACCGAAAGGCTGATATGGTTTTACATGTATGTTTTAAAATGCCCCAAAACTTTTAAATTTTCATCATATAAAAAGATTCAGTGCTTTTTTTCCTTATCCAAGTTTCCTATTTAACCTTTCCACAAAGCTAAATAAAACCACATGTCTGGGCTGAGCCTGTGGACCATATGTGGATGGAGCGGAGAGGGGTGGAGGGGGGCGGGCGGGAGACTTTGATCTAGTGCTAATTAATCTAGATCTTTCATTCATCGATGGCTTTTTATCCGGTTTATCGCCCATTGTTAGTTTATGCAAGAGAGACTCCCTGAAAAAACGACTGTAGCTGTGCAGGTACAGTCAGAGGAGAGTCATTAGTATGCAAATTACAGAGCAGCAAGAGAGAGAGAGAGAGAGAGAGAGAGAGCTTGCAAAAAGCAAAACTTTGAACTCAAACAGCTCAGCTCTCAGCAGGCATCTGAGAGAGGAACAGCCAAAGTAATGGTCCTACTTTCCCTCCACCAGGTAATTGTAGAAGGAAGAACATTACCATGTAATCATCAGAGACCACACCCACGTTTCTAACTCAGTGTCTGATCTCAGATCTGTGTCCAGCTTTGTGTGTGAGGAGTAATGTGAGTTTACACTGCACTCGCATCTACAATGTATCAGCACCAATGAAGGAAACTGTTCAATCTCTTCAGTGCGACGTCACAGATTCTCACACTGGCTCCATCTACAGAACGGTGTCACTGTTTCTTCAGTCTGATCTTCTTCTTCCTCTGGGTCTGATTATGGTCGTACACTATCCAGCAGTAGTCGCATCATCTTCTCATTCCAGAAACCTTGGTAGAAATGCTCCATCCTGGTGAGAACATTCTCCTCTCTATTCACTCATCTAGATCTTCTGGAAAGATCTCTAGATGGGTGGATTTTCATCCCAGTTTCTGCTCTAATTCAGCAGCTTCTGAATCTCCTTCCTCGTGTGGAAGAGACTTACGGTCCAGAAAGTTCTGGCAGAACTGGATTAGATTCTACCAAATATCATACAACTACTATATGAGCTGGAGAAAAACCAAACACAGATCTGAAATCAGTATTAGAACATCATCAGTAAGGAGCCCCTGATTTCAGAAACTACTTTCATATTGTGACTGGAATGAGGGATTGTGGGCTGACATTACGAGTGCACCACATTACTGCATTAAAGCAACGGTATAACTTTCCAGTGACTTGTTGGGTCAGAAAAACCATCTCCAGAGGTTCACGTCTGGAACAGAGAGTCAGTGCTCCCACATGTTTCTGCGTCTATTTCTGGAGGATGAGGAATCAAGTGAGGACAGTTTAAATGCATATGAAGCTCACTCCTCTCCACAGACGACTGGAAACCTCTGCTTGTGAGCCGTCCAGCCGCCAAGACCACAGCTTCAGGGTGGTTCTGCGAAGCCACGATGAAGCTGCTAACTTTGACTAAAAATGGCAAATCAACTCTAACTTTGTTATGACGTTGCCCCATGTCTAATAAAAACATATGCTGTGCTGCTCTTGTAATATTTTATATTGGACAGCAGTCTGGCTAGGCAGTAAACTCAATCTGACTTTTAACGATGCTCTTATTTTTGTCTGAAAACCCTTCAGGCAGGTTACTGGTCCCAGCTGTGTTACAGTCGCCCTTATGAAACGAGAACGAACATGTTTTCATGTGCTTAAGCTGAGGAATATCTTGACCCTGTGGTTCCCCATCCTGGTTGTGGAGTTCTCCTGCTCTAACATACCTGATTGGCTAATCAGTTTCCTTCATTGAGTTAAACTGGGTGTGTCACAGCAAGAAAACATATGTCATAGGATCATGCACTATTTTGGTCGATGCATTGATACAGATTGATACTTATTACACCCCTATAAATGACTAAATCTCAAGTAATTAACACATAATCTTTCCCCCAAACTGCTGGTGTTAAAGCCATATTGCCCAGCCCTACCTGAAGTAAACAGTGTTTGCTGTCCTCTGTTCCACTACAAGGGAAAAATTTACCCCAGACATGAAGGAAATCTAACTTGGCATATCTAAAGAGAATTTCTTTCCAAAAGCTGCTAAAAAACTTTAGGATAAACACATTCCATAATGCATTCTTAATGCTGCACTAAAGGCATGTAACTGGGAGTTCCAATAGACTTAGACTAGACTTGTCATTCAGAGTTGTTCACCAACACTGTACAACAGAATGAAATTACATTTACAGCGGCTCCAACTGTGCAAGTACTTTGGCCAACAATAATATACAAATGAATAATAGATAAAAAATAAAGTGCAAAAATGTACATAAAAAGTCTCTACAATAACAGCTTAAGAGTGTAAATTTCAAACCAAGACTGAAATGTTGTTGTATTGCATAGAGAATTTATATTGCACAATGAGATGTTGCAAATGAGACATTAATGCAGTAAAATATGACATTTCAGACAATGATACATACTATTACACAAAGGAGTCAATAATACAGTTAAATATGATATTTCAGACAATGAGATATAATGTTGCACAAAGGAGCCAATACTGCAGCTATATATGATATTTTAGACAATAGGATATAATATTGCACAAAGGAGTTAATAATGCAGGTATATATGATATTTCAGACAATTAAATATAATATTGTACAATAGAGTTAATAATGTAGTGATATATGATATTTCAGACAATGAGATATAATATTGCACAAAAGAGTTAATAATGCAGTTATATATGACATTTCAGACAATGAGATAATATTGCACAATAGAGTTAATAATGCAGTTATATATGATATTTCAGACAATGAGATATAATATTGCACAAAGGAGGGAAATAATGGCAGTTATATATGATATTTCAGAAAATTAGATATAATATTACACAAAGGAGACAAATAATTAACTTATATATATGATATTTTAGACAATGAGATATAATATTGCACAAAGGAGTTAATAATGCAGTTATATACGATATTTCAGAAAATTTGACATAATATTACACAAAGGAGACAAATAATTCAGTAATATATATGATATTTCAGCCAATGAGATATAATATTGCACAAAAGAGTTAATAATGTAGTTATATATGATAAATCAAAAAATGAGAAATAATATTGCAGAAAGAAGTTAATAATGCAGTTATATATGATATTTCAGACAATGAGATATAATATTACACAAAGGAGACATTAATGCAGTTATATATGATATTTCAGACAATGAGATATAATATTGCACAAAGGAGCCAATACTGCAGCTATATATGATATTTTAGACAATGGGATATAATATTGCACAAAGGAGTTAATAATGCAGGTATATATGATATTTTAGACAATGAGATATAATGTTGCACATAGGAGAGAAATAAATGCAAAGAATTCATAGAATTGTTAATACTATTTTAACAATTAATTATTACAAATGTATGTACTGTAGATATGTTGCCATTGCTACTGTTGCTATTATTGATATTATTTAACCCTGACACATGCTGTATACTGTTCTCCATGCCCCCCCCCATTGTTTCTTTCTCTCTCTCTTTTCTCCTCTGTTATTTGTTTGTCTCTGTTTAATGTGTTTGTCTCTGCCTGTCCATATATATACACACCCCACCAAGGCTTCTGATTGGCCTACATTGTTTATGTCGCCACCTGTTGCTTTGGCTTTTGATATCGTTTTTTGTGTTTCTCTGTGGACAGAGATTTTTAATTTAATTTTAAAATATATTTTTTAAAATACTCGGCTACGTGTGGACAGAGTCCCAGATCTTAAGTGCCAGTCTTTGCACAGGTGCTACCTATCACAGCCTAGACATGTTTAAGGCCCAGGACAAGGGGTGGGGCACTAACCCTGGCCTCCTCAGACTGGGACTGTGCTGCTGTTTACACGGACACAAGTTTTAAGTTTTTTCTTCATCTTCCCATTCTTCCTCATGCTCTTCTTCATATTTCGACACTGCATGTACGCTTCTTATTCCATCTCATTCTGAATGGAGAAAGATGCCCACCTCCCCCTCATAAAGTGTGTTAGCTGGGTCAGTGTGGTGCCAGCAGGATGTGTGTGCTGGGTCTCAGGTTGACCCATGTTCTGCTATTTCCTTCCATGGAGAAGGATAATAAAAACACGCCAGTCCATAGACTGTTTCAGCCTTAGTCTACATTATGATTGCACTATAGTTCGGTTTTACAGGCATATGATTCAACAAGCAGCATTACTATAGCAGTAGATAACTTAAGACATGGCAACGGTATCCTAATGAGTAGTTTTAGCTTGGGAATAATCTAATTAAGTTGAGGAATTTAGGTCATCATGTCCACTACCTAATAAGTCAGGAGAATGAGATAGTTATGTCCACTATTTAATAAGCCACGAGAATGAGATAGTCAGTCTCGTTCACAATTTAGTAAGTTATGAAAATGGGGTCAATAGTTAAGGCCATTATTTAATATGGCATGAGAATGAGATAGTCATGACTGCCTAACAAGTCATGGGAATAATACATCACTTAATAATGTCATGAATTAGTTGTGGCCAATACTTAATGAGGCATGAGAATGAGATAGTTATGTCCACTATATAAAAAGTTATAAGAATAATAAATCACGTAATAATACTTCATAAGTTAGCTGTGCCTACTTCCTAATAAGCCATGAGAATGAGATAATTAGTCAAGGCCACTACCTAATACATCCTGGGAATGAGATAGTTAGTCATGTCTACTATTTAAAAAGTAATTAGAATAATAAATCACTTAATAATACGTCATAGGTTAGCAGTTCCTAATAAGACATAAGTTAGTCGTGTCCGCTACTTAAGAAGCCATGAGAATGAGTTAGTCACAATGCAAATGAACACTCAGTGTAGCTCAATGTAGCAGAAGATCTACAGCAGTTTAAGAAAAAAAAGGGCATCGCATGGTGAATACAGGATATAACATGTAATGTAATCTGTAATAAGTGCTTTTTGTTTTTGTCATCGTTTTTATGTTTGATGTCGTATGTCTTGTAACTTTCTAGGCCACGTCTCAGACAAAAAAAACATCTGTCTTCTGGTTAATAAAGGTTAATAATTCAATAAAGTAACACATAGCTCTTTGTTTCATTGTTAAGAGGTTTTTCCTGATACTACATAAGCAAGTCTAACTGAGATTAGACAATCATGGTGCTGACTAAAAACCAATGGGCTGAGCACACACACTGTATGTGTTTATTTGTAATAATTTTAAATTCAGTTTATTATCTGCCGTAGGTGTTCATGTTAGCCCAGAGTCCCAGAGTTAAAGTGTATTTAGCTCTTTGCTCCAAAGTGGCCCCACTTTCTCTTAAAACCGAAAATAAATAAATATATAAATGAATACTACTACTACTATTAATAATGATAATAATAAAAATAATGGGTGGCACAGTGGTGCAGTGACTAGAAGGTCCTGTGGGTTTCCTCCAGGTTCTCCATTTTCCTTCCACCTCCCACATTACCCATAGGTGTTAGTGTGAGTGACATAGTGGTTTTGATAATAATCTTAAAGCAGACAACCTAAATTGCAATATAATCATAACCTACAGAGTGGTGTCTGCTGTGCCCAACGGGCAGCTAGAGCTTCTGGCCCATCATGAGGGAGGCCGGCGAAACATCAATGGTGGAATGTCATGAGACCAAGGTTATTATAGTTAACGAAAAAAAGAACGAAAAAACTAAAACTAAAATCGAAAAAGCATTTTCGTTAACTGAAACTGAAAGTAAAAAAAAAAACTAAAACT
>JBBIGC010000152.1:752584-766723 GCA_037576955.1 Lepidarchus adonis
CTGTTGAACCAGGCCATAACCCGTTGAACCAGGCCGTAACCCTGTTGATCCAGGCCATAACGTTGTTGAACCAGGCCATATTGCTGTTGATCTAGGCCTTAACCCTGTTGATCCAGGCCATAACATTGTTGAACCAGGCCATATTGCTGTTGAACTATGCCGTAATGATGTTGAAGCAGGCCGTACAGTAACACTGTTGAACCAGGCCATAACGATGTTGAACTAGGCCGTAACCCTGTTGATCCAGGCCATAGCATTGTTGAACCAGGCCATATTGCTGTTGAACTATGCCGTAATGATGTTGAAGCAGGCCGTACAGTAACACTGTTGAACCAGGCCATAACATTGTTGAACCAGGCCATAACGATGTTGAACTAGGCCGTAACGCTGTTGAACCAGGCCATCAAGACCATGTCAGCGTCACAAATAACTTCCACATTTATAGAATGCACATGTTTTCCATAATAAATACATTTGTACTTTATTCATATTTGATCTACTATTCATTTTAATAATCCCATCCAAACCATGGGTATTATTGAGTTACTCATTCTACCATCAAGTTTGCCTTTATAGATCACAACGTTTGTGTAGGAAAAGGCTTATGCATCTATTAAGTCCCGTTTTGTGTGTACGCTACAGTTATAACTGAGACCCCAAGTCTGTCTCCTATTAAAACGTAAAACCTCAGTTCCAAAACGATTAAATTGTGTCATTGAAAGGAAAGGTCATGTGATACAATATAACTTTTGCTGAGTGTGTTGCATTTGTCAAATTCTAATGTGTATATTTACCAAATGTAATTAACTTGGTCCAAAAAAAAAAGTCATTTGACTTTTGTCATTTAAATAAATGTTCACATTTATTTATTATTTTAATATCACAGAAATTACAGTGTCTGATGTATTTGCAAACTGATATGAGAGTTATGCAGTTATGAGACGGGACCTGACAAGTGGGGGCACATATGAGCCCTTGCAGTTTATAAAACACTCCACTAGCAAAGCAAATCACAATGGCCAGCTTTACAACAAGAAAACTCTTGTACTTAAACCCTGAGCAGCTAAACAAACATTTTAATTGCTTCTCCAAGCTTGTTAAAAGTCACGAGATATGGAACAAATATAGTGGAGCTGGGGGTGGGGGGAGACTCAGATGTTTAGAATTTTCTTTTCTTGGCCTTCATGGTTGCTAAATTGTAAACAACTTTTCCTATTAGTCCAGAAAGTCTTTTTTCGACCTCCCCTCCTCCTTCCATCTCTCATGGCCTCTGCACAACATATCTTCTCTTCCCATAGTGAGGAGATGAGGAATAGTACAGCTGAGTGATGTGCAATAGCTTGACCCTCTTATCCCAGGTGGTAAGGTTTATGATTACAGGAAATACGCACAGATTTAATGACGAGAGTAACTTATACAGAGACTACAGGTACTGACCACAGGCCATACAACACGGAAATACTGCACAACATATATATATCAATAATATATTGAAGTGTAGAAAAGTGTGGAAATGGTGAAATAACAGAGAAGCAACCTAGACTGACTGATAGAACATATGTACTAATGTAAAGAACAGGAATGAGGTGTGGGAGTGAGAAGGTAGGATGTAGTCAGGTCTTTTTGAAAACGTCCATTTTCAGTTTTCAAATTTTCAAAAAAAAAACAAGAGCAAGTTTTTGAGAAAAACAAACATGGTGCACGGTGTGACGACTAAAAGGAAGAAGTTGCACGTCTCTGACAAAAACACAGTTTTCCTCATGTACATGTGTGAGCAAAAACGATCAAAAATCTTTGAAGGCATTTTTGGAAATTTCAGTTTTCAACACAGAAAAATCAATGTTTTCAAAAATTCCCGCCTACAAAAAAAGGCCTTACAAAACGTATTTTTTTGTCTTGCATTACACCCAGTGAGCAGTATTGCTGTTTGCAGTGGTCACTTTCATATAATTTTATATACTACATTTCACCCCAGTCATTCACATACACTCCTGTGTTCACTCCCCAGGTCAAGCACAGGTTCCTTTCTATGTGGAGTGTACACATGTTCCCTTGAGTTTCCTCTGGGTTCTCCAGTTTCCTCCCACAGTCCAAAGGCTTGTTGGGCTCGCCACAGGGTGACCCCTGCTCATAGTCAGACAGAATCGGCTCCAGCTTCCCCATTAAATGAAAAATTATTGGAAAAGCAGTTTGGAAAATGAATGAATGATCATATTATCATATTTCCATTTCCATCCGGCATGTTCCATTGTACAACTGAGCCAAACTCATCTATAAGGAATAGGAAGTGCTCCCTGTCGCGTAATTCCTCCACCACTGCTTCCAGGTTTGATTCTACCATGTTTCCTGATCCTCATGTTGTGCGTTTGTTCTGTCTTAGCCCCGCCTTTGCCCTGCCCATTGGTAGTGTATGCACCTGTCTCTTGTTTCTACGTCCAGGTGCTACACCTTGTTCTGTACTGATAAACCTTTGTGTCTATGTATATTCTCTGATTAGTCCTGTTTAATTAAAACCTCGTTTCTTGTTTTTACTTCTTACCCAGACACCAACAATTTCAGGGCAGCAAAACTTAAAAAAAAGTATATTTAATGCAGTGAGATAAACATAGGAGTGGGTTGGACACACACACAAACACGTCATTACAATTCCAGTCGTGCACCTTGGGTTTGGAGCCCATGGCCGAAGCGGCCACAGGCCTTCACACACCCGCGTCACACACGTCAGCACTTCCTCACTATTGGAGCAGGCAGAAAACAAACACGTACTGCCACGTCTGAAGTGTCTGTGTGTGTGTCACTGCATCGACCGCACATCGTTCTGATGGAAAAAGAGCAAGAAGGGGCCAATTACGCCCTGGCAGCTGACCTCGGGGCTTGATTTATGAGTACAGAGTAGATATTAGAAGAGGCCAACGCACTCAGCACTTCATTTCTATGCAAATCCGAACCCTGCTGGACTGGTGGTGCTGGCTGGAGAGAAAATAAAACCACTTGGTATTTTGTGGAATAAACTAGCTCGGCTGCAATCATGCTTCCACTCCATACGCCATTAGTCATCCCTATTCCCTGTCCGCGTATAAATCAGCGAGGGAAGAGAGGTCGAGGTGAGGATGAGTTTTTGTCCGCTGACAAAACCACATACTTAACTGAATTAACTTTTAAAGAGTTAGTTGCAGCGCAACAACCCTGTCGTCTTCTCTCTTTGCGATTGGCAGATGTCGTCACATTACGGACTAATGAAATTAACGCATTGCGAGATGCTCTCGGCACTCTTCATCACTCCACTACACGTGACGCATGTTTTTGTGACTTCGAACAAAACAACACACCCCGATTTGCCAAAAAAGTCATTATTATAAAGGCTGTGTAAACAGACATCTGAGCTTATTCCATTCATACGCCCTCGTCCTCTGCAGTGATGTGATTTGTGCTGTTTCACGAGCTGCTTCTTAAACACTGAGAGGAACAATGACCGAGGGAACGTGCCAAATGCCAGTGCATGATGTATGAGAGCAGATAAGCGCAGCAGGCTGCTCGCGGGGCTGGATACGTGTTTTCTCAGCGATAAAGCAGCAGGAGGTCGGATCTGAGCCTCTCTCGGGTGACATAATGTCAAGAGGGCCGGTGTTATCATGTTTACTCAGATATATCACTGTTATTTCGAATGGCTGGTAATGCCCCACGGCCTCGCTGCAGCACCAGGCTGAGCCGTCGTCCTCCGGCCTCCTTCCTCATCTATGACCATAAAAAGCAAGAGGCCGCACGGCACCGAAGTCTTACAGCATAAGTATGAGTTGCTGCATTAGCTTCTTCAGTTCAGCCAAAGCAGCAATACAGTCCAATACCTGTTCACCTTAATGAGTTTTTCATTTTGCTGTAGTTCGTTTAGGTGTGCTGCTAATGGAACTGAGTAAAGAGATTCCTCCGGGTTCTCTGGTTTCCTCCCACTGTCAAAAACCCTGTGGTTGAGGTTGACTGGCTACTCTAAATCTTCCGCGGACCAGGGGGTAGGGACATAATCTTTCATACATCATTATATAAATAACACGAGAAACAAGAGGAGTAACAAGACATTTCAGTCTGCATAACCAACCAATATAATAATAATAATAATAATAATAATAATAATAATAATAATAATAATAAAAAAACATTTTATTTATAACGCACTTTTCATTAACAAATCTCAAAGTGCTTACATTAAAACAGAAAAATGTAAAAAAAAAAATATATATATATATATATACAATGCTAAATAAATATATCAATAATAAAATAATAAAATAAATACAGTAATGCCTTTCTCAGTCTAAAACCTTGTTAGAACTTTTTGGCGCTAACACCAGTTATTGACGAAAAGCAGAAGGAAAAGGCAAGAGCCAATCACATTGGAGATGTGTGATTAAAAGTCTCACCTCCCCAACATGCATCGTGTCTCCACCAATCACATGAGTGATATGTGTTTTTGGTAGGCTGGGTTCTCCAGCCATGTTTGTGTTTTGCTCATGACAGATTCGTATTCGTAGATTTAATTTATTGCAAATAGGTACAGGACATTGATTTCTTTCCCTCTGGATTCAAAAATAGAGATTATCAATAAAATATAAAAAATAAAGTTTTTTTGTGGCCTGTTATAAAATGATCCATAGCCCGATGCCAGTCCGCAGTGGTTGGGGATCCCTGTTCTAAATTACCCTTACAGTAGGTGTGAGTGTGTGAATGTTTGTCTGTCTCTTTGTTGCCCTATGATACCCTTGAACCCTGCCTTGGACTTACAGTATAGTCAGCTGGGATCGTCTCCAGCTTCCCCACAACCTGAATTGGGATTACAATATATGTAAATGACCTTTAATGTAATTGGCTGCTCTGTATTAAGCATCATTTAAAAAGATGAAACCTGATATTATATGTACAAAGGTTGCTGTTTTTGTGACATCACAAATTCATGAAACACCCAATTCAGAACAGCATCATTTGGCTTAAGGTTGTTTAAACAGCTTTTAAACCATCACTGAACTCTTTAGTATTTATTCTACATCCCCTATGCAATACTATTATTTTAAAATTGTTTGATTTATTCTGCTTACCTCTAGTGTAATGTATCTATTCTCCTTCATTTCATGTACATTCCACCAGTGTGACATTTCTTTATTTATTCATTGTTATTCCACTTCCTTTTATCATTTTAGTATATTTTTTCAACTTTTTATTTTTGCTTTTTATGCTTTAACAAAGAAGTTCAAATTGTCAAAAAAAGTTTGCTACAATCCTGCATATGTCAATCCTGCTCCATCAAATTGTATCCATTTCCCCACAAAAATCATCGTCTTCCATAATACAGGCCCTTAAAAATACATTCCCTCCCATAAAATAAGTCATTCCTCTATTTAAGGTTAATATTGTTAATAATGTTATATTGTTATTATTATTTACTGTTTATTATATAGAGTGATATAGGCTTTATAAGCATGAAATGTATAGAGGTAATAACACATTTATTGTTTAGATAAATGAAGTGGTTTTTGCTGGACGGCTAAACATCTCCGCAGAGTGGACAGCTCACTGACAAGGACTGAAGCTGTGGAGCCAAAGCAGATACCTGTTCCTCGCGCCACACACTGTCATTCAAAACCTATTATTTAAAATAACAGGAGAACATCTGATCTTCCTGCAGAAAGACTGAAAAATGTTGATGTAAGGAACATCTCGCTTTCTGTATCTGTTATCTGTTTGGTGAGCAGCTCTGAAGGCAGCTGAAAGACAGAACAGCAGGGCTTTGACAGAGGACGGAAAAACGATGTTTTCCTTGCTCTCGGCATCCCCGTGTTTGGTTACGTTGCAATATCCAGTAATATCGCCAGGCTCATGTAGAGCAACATCACGTGCTGGTGAAAAAGTTGAACTGCAAGCCTTTAATGCTCAGCTCGCGAACGCCTGGCCCGTCTTCTTCTCTTGAATGGAGAGAATTAATAAGACTGAGCTAAACCACTTCGTTTTCTTCAGTCTAATAGAAGCAAACAGATGAGCAACTCGTTTAATTTGGCCAGAGAATCGCTGATAGTTGGGTTTTGTTTTTTTGTTCCTCTGGGGTTTCGCTGCTAGTGTTTTTCTCTGAGGGTTTGGCTCGATCGTTTGACCAGTAATGTCCGCCTCATAATCCTTCGGGTTCTTTTCAAAGGAGGACAATCTACTCCATGTCGGCGAGGCTATTTTCAGTGTTTATATTGGTTCACCATAATTTTATCTTTAATGTAGTCAAAGGCCCGCTTTTACCCGTTTAATCCCAGCACTATCCATGTGCTTTGAATTTGCTTCCTTTAAGAGGCTGCCGTGTTTATTGTTGCTGAATTATTGAGTTAAAAGAGATAAAGAAAGCATCCTTTTATCCGCTGGATACAAAGATATTCTTACTTCTCTGATAGATGGTCATGATTATGCCTTAAAGGATCACGGAGGGCACAGAAAGTAAATTAGGTAATTTACAAGGTATTTTTCTTCTTGTATCTTTTGTATCTTATCTTGGATTTCATGAGATAGACTTTACTACAGTGTATGTAATTGTAAATGCCAGTGAAAAAAGAATAGGGGACACCTGGAACACTTCTGTCTCTTCCTCTACAGTGGTGGTTGTTTGTGCTATACCTTTTCAATTCACATCAATTCAAGATCACATTTATCTGCATTAGTACAGAACTGCAATCCTCAAACCTTTTAATCCACTTCCCATGACATATGTTTAAGAAAACCAACCCTCACACTCTTACCCACATCAATGTGTCTACCTGGTCCACTCTGGTCAAAAAGACACCTTTACTTCCTGCTGTGACTCAAGAAGACTCACGTGTGTCCTAAGATACTGGTGGGGCATGCTGACCGACTGCATCTCAGTATGGTTTGGCAACTGCTTTGCCTTTGACTAGTAAACTCTGCTGCAAGTGGTGAAAACTGCTCTACAGATCATCGTTGTCCAACTGGAGAACATTTGCACCAGTCGGAAAACATTACACTAAAACCGTGGTCTTTTTAAACTGTTACCATCTGAGCCTCCCCACCCACAACAGAAAAATCTGGAAAACTTCTTTCTAAATTCTTTCTTTGCTAAATTCAGCAATAAGTATATTAAATTACATTCTGCACTTTGTCTTTTATATCTGCTGTTTAATCCTCAAAGACTGATTACTTATTTTACACAAAACATTATTTATATTATACATACACCATCTGTATATCCTTACTGTTTCTGTATATGTATACAGCCACTGTACATTTGGCTCCACTCAAATATAACAGTTTTTCATATGACCCTCCAGGAGTGGTCTGCACACAAGAGACAGCTATAGGGTTAGGTGTCTACCCCAAAGCCATAAACGTGGAAGGGCGCTGGCATTGTTTACTCACCCCTCCCACATTTTAGCTGGTACTGGAAATTGAACCGGTCACAACCTCTCTTCTCCAACCACAGATCTTTAATTAATTATTTAATAAAGTTTACCATCTACCACTTATTGTATTGTCTGACCAAAGAAGATTATATGCAAATTCTTGCACACCATATTTAGCATTTACGACAGAGGCTAGTTCCTAACCACAAGGTCACCATTGCCCACTAGAGGGGTTTGTAAGTCATCAGCAATTGAGGATTTTCTGCATTAACATTCGCAGCTTAATTTATTTCCATCATTGCAGGAAAGTTGTAACTTCGCCACGTTCTCAGGAATGATCGAATTTTCATCAACAGCTAAAGTTCACCTGACTTTTCCCCATATTTTTGACCAGATCATCCACCATTGGGGCCTCCTGCTCATCTGTCCAGAGACCAACATGGTCCATGTGCTTCATAAGCCACCCCTTCCCCTGCCAAGACAGGGATTGTTGCTCCAAGCTATAGGCTTTATCTGATGCCACCTTTATTAACTGAGGCTTGTTTTTCTTGACATCACTATCCAGTATCAACCAGAGGAGGATTGGTTCCTCCCAGTAAATCATGCTTCCCCCTGAAGGTTTCTTCTATCACATTTCTGAGTTTTTCCTCTCCTCTGTCACCACTGGCTCATTAAGGGCTCGAACCCGGATTCTGTAAAGCAACTTTGTTATTGGCTTGACTTGAAACATGGTGCTGAGCTTGTAAGATTTTTTAGCTTGGACTGTGGAAACGTTTCCCACATAACACATCACTGTTTCATATGAAGTCTTCTCCTGTGACCTAAAGAGGGAGATGTAGTTATTAATGACGGAATACGCTGATGTAATCGGAGAAAACATCGCCCCCTACTGGGTTCCCCCTCTGACTGCTCAACGTGTGCAGAATCGTGAAATGTTTTCGCTCCTCCAGAACGTTAACTTAACGGCCTGCAAATGCAGTAAATACATTTTCTTTGTGCTCATTAGGATTTTAGTGGAAAACGACACCAAGAAAAAGCTTCATGACACTTTTTTATGACCAAGTCACTAAAGCCTGTGTGGACGCCAATTTGCTTAAATGGGCAGAAACTGGCTCGGCATACAATTCGTGTTGATTTGTTCAAAAACGCTTGTTTAGGACGCCAGTGTGAACAAGGCCTAAACATGACGACCCTTACTTGACTCAGGAACAAATTCCAGTTATGTATTTTTTGTTTTCTATTTATTTAAAATACCTCACTGCCTATAAACAGTAGCCAGCACTCATTTAACATACAAGGAGGTATCTAATTAACAAAGCTTGTTTCTCATTGTGTCCAGTCCAGTGTTGTTTCTTGTGCAGCCATTTTCCCTAATTACACGTTCCTCAGTTGGAACAACATCATGCACAGTCCCATCTGTCTCCCCTTAAAGGTTTGGCAGGTTTCTTCCAGTCACCCACTGGTGTTACTGTTTGTTTGACCCTTGGTTTTATGGCCATGCTTGAATTAGACAGTGTCTGAAGTCGTCTATCCATCGTTTGCTAAGTTTCTCCGAATGGTTTTATGTTTTCGGTGCAGCTCGGCTGTTGGTCTGACCTCGACTGTGGCCTGGTGGGGGAGTTTGATGAACTCATGGAGCGTTTTTCTAATGCAGAAGCGTTCAGGGCTAAAAACCCACATTCATTTGTTGGTTTCCTTGATGGGAAACCAACCAAACGTCAGAAACTGGACGTTTACATTACAACAACATCGTCTGAAAATATTCAAGTATTAAAGAATATAAAATTTAACAGGTAAACATCAATCGTAGTCATATGTACCAAACCACCCACCAAGAACCACATTACGTAAGCATGGAGTGGGGGACTTTGGGCCATCAGCAGTGATCAAAAGCAGATGTATGCTTTTGTTGCTAATGAAGTTTTTGGAGTGTGTTTTCGCTGTTAGGAATAAAACAACACTTGAACTCTAATCGCTGCACCCAAGACCCTCCCCTCCCCTCCCCCAACTCTCAGGAGGCGCAGTAGAGCTTTTGGGTTACGCACTTGTTGCTGGGGGGGATTGTTTTGACTCATTTGTTGCACGATGTACTCCTCTCTGCCTTGCCTTGAAAAACTCTAAACACGGACACGGGTCACTTCCCGTTGTAATTACCTTCCCGACTCCCTGCATCAAGCACTTCCAATTCCTGATTATAAATAGCTGTGACTGCTGAAAAGCATCATTTCCCTCGAACAAAAGGCGAAGAGCAACACACCGGGCAGATGTTTTCATACAAATTGTACACTTCACTACTATAAAAAGGGATGCCCTGTTTGGAGGATTGTGAACCTAGGGGGGTTGAATTTTTGTGGGATTGGACAATCTGAATAACTGCAGAGCATTTTCACTTTACAAGCCAAGGACATCGTTCCTATTACCTTAGGTTCCTTAGGTTCTGTGGGGATCGACATTTGGCAATTCGTGGTTATGTCACCAGCCCCCATGCATTTATTAAGCTTATTTCTGTCCATCTGATGTACAGCATTAGTGCTCACAGCAAGTAGTCCTGGGTTCAATCCCCAGACCAAGGGTCTTTTAGTGTGGTGTGTTTCTTCCAGGTTCTCAGGTTTCCTCCCACAGTCCAAATGCTTGTGGTTTAGGTTGACTGGCTACTCTACATTACCCATGGGTATGAGTGTGTGAACGGTGGTCTGTTTCTGTGTTGGCCTGTCCAGGGTGAACCCTGCCTTGGGCCCATGGGTAGTTGGGATTGGCTCCAGGTTCCTTGTGACCTGTCTTGTTTTTAATAACTAAGTAAATTAGCAAATTATTTGATCAAGTGTAAGATTTTTATATTGAGAGCAACAGTGTTTTACCTTTTACATTGTATATAATGAATATAATTGTATATTAAATGTGAAATATAACTATTTTTGAGATATTGCAATTGCACTGAATTGAATCAGAGTGCACACTGGAACATCTAACTCATTCTTCTGGCTGTTTTATGCCTGGATGTACTGTCATCTTTCTTTTTTTATGGGGCTTTTCATTACACAACGCTAATGTGGCCTGTGGCCAGCTTGAACTTGTCACTTCCTGTGATGTGAGCGTGTGGACGTCCAGCTGGTGGGACTGTTTCGCAGGGACAGAAAACGGAGTGTGTGTTCAGCTAAGGGCGAGTGTTTGCAGTGTCTGGCTGCTTCTGAAAGGCACAGAAATAACATGTCTTTCAAGAACATGTGCTGGTTCCAGACAGTGGATGCTCTCATCTTCCGTTCCACTGACCGCATTGACCTTTGTTGCCACAAGCTGGATTTTCATCTTCAGTACATAAGCAGCCAGCTCAGGCTGGGTACAGCAGTATACACACTACCGAGAGGAAGCGCCTCTGACCTTAAACACTAGTACAGACCCTATATCTACAAAAACGTGGAAAGACTTTCAACTTTGCACTAAATAAAATGAGTTAGCACTTCAAAATAAAAGTTCTCCAAGGTGGTTCGCCTAATAACTTTATTAAACAGTATCAGCTATTGGTTGGTGTTGATAAAGTCACAAACTTATTGAGCTCTCTAGTAAAAACAGGCAATATTTGAGCATTTTGAGAGGCAATAGTAACAGAGTTGCATTTTTGTAAAGCTTTCCAAGGACTTTATGGTATTTTCTTCAGTAAAACTATTTTCACACACAATTCAAACAATGTGACAATGCTCCAATCAGGGCACAGGCATTGGTAATGCTGTCAAAAACAAGGGAAAGTCAGAAGTCTAAGTCTAAAAGCCAAAAAAGCTTCAAAACCCAAGACAATCCCAAAAAATTGCAACTAGTTCTCCATGCATGCTCCTTGAAAAGATCTTGTGATTTTGTCCAAAGGCCAATCTGACACGACAACTAAAAAATTAAAACTCTACGGAATACAGCCGGTTCAATCTGATCATTCTGCTGCACTGCTACTAATATCAGATTGGGACTCAGTATCAGATACTCAATAATAAATAACTGGGATTGGACACAATTGGTACACGATATTCCTAATTGTGGCTTACTGCATTTACTATTTGTGATAAAACGCTTTGAAAGGACCTGAAAAATTAAACATCATCCAAATGAAGCATTTTTTGGTTCTAAAAATTATATATTTAATGCTAATATATGCATATTTGTTAGATTTGTTAGATTTTAAATCCAAAAATACTTTTAAAAATGCCAGAAATCAAATCCAATGTGTGTGTGTGTGTGTATATATATATTATTATTTATTTATTTATATTATTATTATTATTTTGCCTGTACTTGTGGACCACTGCCCTATATATTGTACATGACCCGTTTACATTTACAGTGCTGTGTTACTCTGTCTCTCTTCCTCAGACAAATAATTTTTCCCTCTTTGTTCTCAGCACTGTCCTCATTTTCACTGACAAGGGGAACAAAGGGTTTTCTCAAACAGCAATTTTAAAGCAAGTTTCTCCCTGACGATCATGTCTGTGCCTTGCGATTGTTAATACACTGTGTCAGCTGCTTGACCTCTCTGTAATTTTCCTGAAGGACATCCTGGGAAGGAACAATGGCAGAGAACAAAGTGGAGCTGAAGTTCCCAAGCTTTTTCAACACTATTGTTGTCTTCACAATGGTACCATGTGGACCAGAGACTCATGACACCTGCGCTTCACAGTAACTCCAGACGAGTACCCACTCCAGTCCAGTGGGGTCTAACCGAAGACCACAAGTCTGCTCCTTCTGTTTTCATTTTAATGCAAAATCTCATTTCAGCCTCTGTGTAAAAACTTGTATTGTCAACTGTCGTTACTTTGCATATCGCCTTACATAGCTTAACCATTCATACCATAAATTCATATTTATATAGGTGTTTATCCTTTATAAATGTTCATATAATATTAATATTAATATATCTTATAATATTTATATTAATTGAACATTAATTGAATTCTACACTTTGGTTAAATGGCACCTGCATATTGTTGCCAGCTACAATGCCCGCCACAATTATTGGCACCCCTGGTTAAGATACCAATTTATGTATATAGCACTTATAACAACAACCAAAGTTATCAACGTGAAGTACAGCATTTATGAAAGTAAAAAAATAATACAATCAATAAGAGTATCAATAAGAGTAAATCAAACACAGAGACAATAAAATAATAAAAACATAAAAAACCAAGATACTTATCCACTCTTCAACATAATAAAGAGAAGAGAACACACTGTAGTAAAGTATATGTTTGTGTACAAGAAAATAACTACTGACGTAAACCTGCTTGTACTGTATCTTTAGTCAGAGGAATAATAAAGAAGATTAAAATAACTGAAACAGTGACAAAAAGTTTTCCAGCATGCAAAGTGAGGTATGTCTCCATGACAACCATAAGAAGCTGTCTCCATGTCAACAAGCTATTTGGGAGACATTTACAAACGTAAATGTCTGGAGTTCACTAAGCGGTGCTGGAACTTCAACTGGGACTGTGTGATTTGCACAGATGGGACTAAAATTGAACTTGGCGAACAAACATTCTAATTGTGTCTGTTGTAAATCCAAGGATGGGTATGCAGAAAGGTTATTTTTCAAACTAGGAACCAGTTTTAATTAGACATGGTGTTCTGTATAACCAAATATCAAGTGAAAATGTTAGATTGGTTACTTGATTACTTGTAGCTCAATTTTGTCTCTCATCATGCAGTGAGTGAAATTAAATGACAAACTTTAAGTGCTTCAGGCTGAACTTCAGTTGGGACTATAAATATATAACTATAAATAAATATCCACCATCTGACAGAAACCCACTGATTGGCTGCTGCTCATATTCACAGTCAGTGACATGTCTAGGACTTCCTGAAGATACAGTAGCCCTTTGCTCCAAAAAATAAATTATATTTAATTTAAAGCTAAAAGCAGCATTTTATACATTTTTCAGAAACTATTTTGTTTTAAAAGTTCATTTTTAAGATCATTTTAAATTTTTATAATCCTGGCTTTAACAAAATCAGAAAAGGAAACAGATATGCCATCAAATACGTCAAAATAGTTTCTCAACTGTAAATATGATTTTTCTTTGCATTTTATGCATTTTTATGCACGTATCACCTTAATCCAAGAAATTGGATATTTTATTTCCATGTGTGTACCAAAGACCCAGCCCAGGAATTTTATAGAAGGCAGCGTCTACCTTTCATACATCCCAGTCCATATTGCCTGGGCCCATTGTTCATCCCCTGCCTGGTGAATGACTCCTGACAGCGGAAAAAAATCGATCCAGTGCTTATGGGAAATCAGCAGCAGGAAGGATGAGAAAGTTAACTCGCTTCCTCTGTTTCATTCCCTCCCCCACAGCATTGTAAAGGAGAGTCAGGGACAACCTTGCTGGACTTCCCATAATTGTTCAGAGTTTTCTTCCTCGCCCTTCCCTCCCTCCCTCACTTCAGACTCCAGGTTACGCACCTCAGGAGGCACCGTCTCACTTTGGGAACAAAAGGTCAAGAAGTCGAATTTTCACAAGAATTCAGATTCTCATTTGAACTCAGACGTTTAAACGTTTGGGAGGTTTCTTCTCTCGTTCCTCTCTTTGAAGAGAAGCTATGCATGCTGGGGGGCTTTAATCTTGCCTCCCTCGGCCCTGTCTCTGGGAAGGCAGAGCGGGATTACAGAGCAGGGGAATGGCACAAAAGCCATATTGAATTCCAACACACACACACACACACACACACACACACACACACACACACACACACACACACACACACACACACACAC
>JBBIGC010000152.1:851779-872785 GCA_037576955.1 Lepidarchus adonis
CACCTGCCTAATAGTGAGCAGGTCCCTCATGATCAGCCATAACATTAAGACCACCTGCCTAATAGTGAGCAAGACCCCCCACCCCATGATCAGCCATAACACTAAGACCACCTGTGGTGGTTCCTTTGACCTGGATTTCTTAAGTTTAAATGTTTTTTTTTCAGTTTATGCACCAAAACAATCAAGATATCTTGTAATGTATTAGAAGTAAACAGTCTGTTTTTGTATAATAATAATTAATATTAATATTAACAGTGTTTACATTGTTGACTCTTTTAGGCCTAAAAAGCTAAGAAATGTGGTTTTCCATCAAATGGCTCCTTTAAAGCAGAAAAGACATGAACACTGCATGAATATTCAGATTAAATACAAGCTGCTTTTTATGTTATGTAATTTATTGAACATTTTCTAGTGCCTTCTAGAATATTCTCTACATTTTTCTCATTTAGACAAAGAATAGCAGCTCTGGAGTAGACTGATGTCTGATGAGACTGAAAACATCAGGAGCAGAAGCACTTGCTGGAGTGTTTTTATGGAAATGACAGGGCGTTCAGTGTCACTGGAAGAAGAAGACTGTTCTGACTTCAGGGGGTTCACTCAGTGGAGCTTATCTGCTATCGGATATGGTTTGTTCTTGTCATCTGGAAAACATACTGCGTTTGAAATCACCAACAAAGCAAGAATGCAGCGGCACTGAAGGGCCCCATTGATCACAGCGAGATCAACATGAAGCATTTCATTTCTCACTTGTCTCAGATGAAAGAACCGTATGAGACTCAAAAAGAGGCTTTTGCCCATCGTTAGGCAGATAGAAAGTGTTTATCTCCTCCTTTCTCACCAAGAACATTCATTCAGTGTCTGCTCTCTGGTTCCACAAGGAGACACATGTCATTTGTGACTCATTTTTGGGAAGCTGTGATATGTCACTGCCCTATATATGCTAAGGTAAAATTCTATAATAAAATAATTATAGAAAGAGCCACATGACGAGTGACTGACATACCCATTACATTTATGTTTGGCTTGTTTAAAAAAATTAACAAATTAAAATAATGATGACGACAGGAGAGTTAAGCTGTTCTGCAACTCTGATTTTAACCCTTTTTATTTGTTTTACTTTATTTTTTTACCTTGTACATAGGATTTAATGACCACAACAGCCCAAAAAAGTTGGGTCACAAAAGAATTCACCACTGTGTTGCATAGACTTTTATTTTAAAAACACTTTTTTGATCATTTGGAAACTGAGGACCTGTTGCAGTTCTATAAGTGGAATTGTTTTGCAATTTTATTTTATACAAGACTTCAGCTGCTGAGGTCGCCATTGTTTAATCCTCCTCCTCTTCCAGACTACAGGCCATTCAAGCATGCACACGTCATTACTATGAAGCCAAACTATTGTTTCTGCACAAAATTTAAGAATGGCTTATCTTTGCACAATAAAGTTTCGCGAAGCATAATAGTTCGAGGAGCTATGCCTTCTGATGGCTTGAAGGTCATGCACATCCAATAGTGATTTCTCTGGATTCCGCAATTTTGTATGTATGTATATGTATTATTGGGGGAAATTAATTACAAACTTGTACTTCAAAACAGATTTTGACTTGACTGATAATTCTCTAACAATGTTAGACACACTGAGCAACAACCTTTTTGTAGAGAGTGAGCTATTGGCCAGTGTTTTTCACATATTACCCATTCACCTCATTGTGGAATGTTCCGGAGCGGTTTCACTTGAATATTGACTTATTGTCCCATTGTCACATGTGAGCATGTCACAGGCTTGAATTTTGAAAATTGTTTACAAAATACAACAAAAATCAAAAGATTTTGTTTTTGTTTCTATTGCATTTTAGAACAAACATGTTTAACATGTATTTATTTATTTATTGGTTTGTTTGTTTGTAATTGTTATTGGTACATTAACCAACTGGTCAAAGGGAATCCCATGAATGCCTATCCGTCAATCCTATTGGTTTGTGGACGAGGTTCTGCTCTGGCCAAGTGATCTTTCCTTTATTCGAGAAGTTCTCATTGCAAAATGCTGCCTAATACATGAACTATAGGTGTTTCATGCTAGATGTGCTCTGGCCTGTGCTCCACTTCCTTAGTGTATGTGAGCCTAAGGTGGATCTCTGATGGAAACAGGTGTCCATGGCAGTTTTGAGATAATAAAAGCTGTTAGAAGAACAGCAAGAAGGCTGAAAATGTTAATAAACTCATTTATGTGAAGATGGTACCATATCAGCTATTGTATATCAGCAGACGCTCCTGCACTTTTGGCCCAGTTATGTCATCTTACAGCAAAGAACTATGTAAAACAGACCAACTCAAGGCCAAAGTGTGAAAAACCCTCTTTGTCACTGTATTTCTTCTGAAACAAAAAAGCAGTCTCCAGTTTGGACGAGTGGGCCTCCTACTGAAGCAACATACTGCTCAGCTCTCAGCTGAAAACAGAGCATTGATACAGTTATTACAAATGTTACAGTTATTATGTTTCAAACAAATTTAAAAAGTAGTCAAAGACAACAGAATCTGAATGATCTGAAACATTTAAGTCGGACAAACATGGGGAAAAGAAAGGAATCAGGAAGGATGCAAACACTTTTTCACACCACTGTATATATATATATGTGTGTGTGTAGATCTTAAAAGAGCTGTGCATGCAAGAAGACCAAAGAACATTACAGAACCAGAACCTTTTGCAGGAAGAATGGGAGAAATTTCCCAAGAACAAGAACTGAAAGACTTTTAGCTCTAAAAAGCGTTTGAAGCTGTGAAATCTGCCAGAGGGGGTGTTACTAAGTACTGATTATGTACGGTGCCCAAACTTTTACACAGTGCCATAATGTTTTTATTTACTATTATTTTTGTTCAATTTATGGCATAAAAATTAATTGTGCATTAATGTTTGTTGAAAATATGTGTATTTGTTCCATTTCCTAAAGTGAATGTTTACATCTTTCCATGACAAAATCACCAAAAACTGTTATTTATCAAGGGGTGCATTTACATAAGCCTGTATATACAGCTACATCTAAAAAATTTAATATTGTGGAAAAAGTTGTGAAATCCATATATTATATAGATTCATTACACATAGAGAGGAATTTATATTAACACTTTATTTCTTGGAATTTTGATGATTATGGCTTTCACATAATAATTCCCAAAATTCAATGCCTAAGAAAATTAGAATATTGTGAAAAAGAAATTCATGATGTCACATCCTAATCAGCTAATTAACTTACCTGCAAAGGTTTCCTGAGCTTTTAAATGTTCTCAGTCTGGGTCAGGAGGCTACACAATCATGGGGAAAATGTTGACCTGACAGATGTTCTGTCAGTCGTTGAGGGTAAGGAGGGTAAGCCACAAAAGGTCATTGCTAAAGAAGCCGGTTGTCCCAGCAACAGGGACAACCGCAGCCTTGAGAGGATCCAAGCAAAGTCCATTCAAGAATTTTGAGGAGCTTCACAAGGTGTGGACTGAGCTACTACACAAAGACAAATCTTAGACATGGCTATAAATATCACATTCATTGTATCTCCACTTCTGAACCAGAGACAATGTCAGAAGCTTTATAGGGTCATTTGGGCAGTTTGTGTTGTGATTATGACTTTAAAAGAGTAAACACAGTTATTTGATAATAAATGACTTCAGCCAAACACTAACCATGAGTGAAAGAAAAATGTTTTTGTGTTATCATTAATATTCACTGAAAAATTGTTAAGAAATTATAAATTCTATTCAGGGTATGTAAACTTATGAACTGTATGAAGAAACGTGAAGCTAAAATAAACAATAAGATTATATCAGGTAGATTTATTTGTATAGCACATTTTGTGTGCTTTACAGAGATAAAGATATGTGAATTTACAATACTAATAATTTCCCAGAAATAAAAATCAATCATACACAAGTAGAGAAAGTAGGAAAAACAAGTTACATAATAAATAAATAAATAAATAAAATGACAAGAAATTAATTACGTGATTTTTTCGAGTCACCATCAGATTTATATTCACATTTCCTTTGTATCACTTTTGTGATTTTTTTTTGTGAATTATGTTCAGAATTCAGGCATGATTGTGAGTGAGAACTGCTGGTAAAGGTTTTACTGTAAAGCACTGAGACTGTTTTACTGCTCTTACAACACGCTCTCCTCCTGGATGTATGGGTCTGGTGGTAAAACTGTCTGGACGTTTTTATATCCGAATGATCAACAGTGGCTGGGTTTCCCCTTTCTCAGCCAGCGGACGCCCAAGTCGGCGTGAGCACCACAGTGGCTTTTATTGGGAAAAGCAGTGTATCCTTAGGGCTTTGAGCTGGACATCGATTAAGACATTGTAAAACGAATCAAGCAGAATTAACCTCGAGCACGTTCTCAAACATCTTCACACGTTCAGGCTGAACAACAGTGTGCAGTATTATTGGGAATGTTGCTGATATTGTCAGCTCATTTTACTCATAAGTTGTTTTTGTTACATTTTCCCAAAGCATTTTCCAGTTTGTTCATGCTGAGTGTGATAAAAACTACACTAGGTCCTCAACTTACGTCAGAACCCAACATCGAATAAAGCACAATTCAACATGGCGTACAGCCAGCGAATGAACCATGGCGTCTTCCTTATATAGTGCCACGTGACGACCTAGCCGTCCGCTCCACTCGCCAACTAGTTCCTGTGCAAACTCTCAAATGCTGTACGTCAGAATGGCAGAACAAGGCTTTCTTAGTAAATTTATGGGAGATGGCGACATAACCAAGAAATCAAGTCAGACGTAACCAGAGGGTTCTCATTCTCTATTCTTTCATCCAATCGTTTGTCCATTTTGTGTCACAGGGAAGCTAGAACCTTGGACAAGAGGCCAACCCATCTCAGAGACAGACAACCATTCACACACTCCCACCTATGTGTAATGTAGAGTAGCCAGTCAACCTAAACCATAAGCCATTGGAATGTGGGAGGAAACCAGAGAGCCCGGAAGAAACTGCAAAAGTTTGTACACGCCACACAAAAAGACAGAAGGGTCTTGGATTCAATTCCCATAACTGCTCCTCAGGTGCGGGGAGCCCGATTTGTTTTATTAACAAGTCTTTTTTTCGTGGGACGTCCCTTTCTTTTACGCAAGGTCGTCAACACCGTGTTCAGTTTAGACTCTCACCCTGACCTCGGCTGAAGGGTGGAGGTTACTCCCTCCTCTACAATCCTCCTGTTTGGGCAGAGTAAAGAGTAAAAATTCAACATAAAAATAATAACATTTATCATTTATAATATTTATAATAAACATAATAGTGCCTTTCGCAATCTCAAAGTCGCTTAACATACTTAAAAAGAAAAAAAAATGCTAAAATGAATAGTGTGAAATAATGTGCAATAAACCAATTTCTTTCATTTTTATATTATTTTATGTTAAGTACGATAGCAAGTGTAAGAGAGGTTATTATACGTTCATACAAGATTCTGATGATGTATCTCCATGTTCAGAAGCATTGACAATATAAGGAAAACTGTAAAAATAATTAAGTAAAACATATAGAAGTAGCATGTGTTCAGTTCCATTTCCTTTCCCCGTGGTCCTCAACACTCTCCAGGTTGTACTCTCACCCTGACCTCGGGTGGAGGGTGCAGGGTGGAGGGTAGTCTCTTCTGTATGAGCAGGACAAGACGAGTAACATTAAAATAATAACCGAAACATCAAAACCTCAATCACAAATATCAGTGCAATAGCTCCCGAATTAATGCAACGCTCAGCAACACGGCTCTTAGTTTGCGGTCTGCCTCTGAGATGCTTTAACAGTTACGGCATCTACTCGTTCGCCCGTTCCTTTGTATTTACAGCCTTTGTGTTTGTGGCGAAGTGCTGAATTCGCATCAAGACACAACAGGAGTTTTAAATCTGGCTTCATCAAATGTTCGCTTCTGAATCCACTCTTTGTACTACACCTTTGAATGGAGAAGAGATGCATATTACTTCCCCCATAACCACAATGAAAACCACCTGGCAAAGTCAAAGTCTTGTAACTCTTGCTCTCCGCTGCCGCCGGCTCCTCATCCGTCCAAAGATTTCACAACAGGCTTGAACACGGGCAACACACCTCCGTCTTCTTCCACCGCTTCTTCTTTTTTGGGGTCGCGTACCTCGGCCGAGGGGCCTGTCCCAATGGCCTAGTGACACCGCCATGCGAGCGTTTTAGGCCATAAAGCACAAGAAAATGTTAATTCCAGAGCACATAAACGTACGTGCCAGGTGCTGCAGAAAGCTTGGCCGCATTATTTATTTATTTACTTTTATGATACTTGGCGTGCCGGCACGCGAGCCTGAAACGAGCTAAAGGCTAAATTGCTTCATTGCTCAGTTATCATGGAGGTCAGTCGGGGGCAGGAAAGATTGTGAGAAAACGTGAAACGAGGCACAGAGCAGAATTTTCAGACGTATAGATCACAAAAGCTGCGGAAGGGGAGGAGTTTCATCTACCAGATTCCATCAGATTTAGGTTGATGGTTATGTAACGAGCCACGTCCGCAAACAGTTCCAAAGCAAAAGCCCTCTTGTGAAAAATCACACTTCGAGCACAACCTGTGCTGAGGATTAACGAGGTGTCAGACCGACAGCACAGGTGCTGCCAATGCGTTCGGGTTTAGTGTCTTTACAATGACGTCAATACTCCGAGCGTGACGTCATCCAGGACCAGCCGATGTCATGTGCAGCAGATGGTGGGACCCTGAAGTGAATCCTGCAGCAGAAATCAAATGCAGATGCGATACAGTACAGGCAGTTTTGCTAGTAAATACATCCTGATAGAAGATGAAAGTCTGTAATAGGACAAATTCTGTAGATCTGCTTCCATAAAATAATAATAATAGTAAACACAATCAAAAGTTTCAAAGCTTAGCGTACTCAAGGAGAACAAAAAAAATGTTACCATGTAGAAGAAATTCTGTAGAATAATAATTATAATTATTATTATTATTATTGTTATCATTATTTTTAATATTTATAATAATAATATTTTTAATTGCACCTTTTACAACCTCAATGTTGTTTAACATACTCAAAGGTTTAAGGGAAAAAAAATGTAATGAATTGTGTGAAATAATATGTGAGGAAAGCCATTTTTTATATATATTTTTCTTGGTTTATTACGCTACTAGGAAGAGTAAGAGACATTTATTGTTATTATACTTTCATACTCCAATTCTGCATGTTCTGCGGCATAAGTCAAAATAAATAAGTAAAACAGTAAAAATATAAAAGTAAAACGGTAGAAACAGAAAAGGATAAATAAGGTGCAGGTAGTGGGAAGAGCAGCACGGGTCCAGTTGCATTTCTGCACATTACAGTAATAAATCAGTATTTATTTAGTGTTAAAGTGTCGATGCTTTGCAGCAAAACATACTGTAATTGTCTGTAAAAACAACACTCAAAAATGAACAAAAACACATCACAGGAGAAAAAAAACAAAACCATTTTTTTTTTCTGTCCTGTGGTTCTAGACACTGAACTAGTCTAGCTGCCGCGTTCCACCGCTGTCTGTCTACTGTTCTGTTTAAAAGTTTCTGTTTTAATCTTTGTGTTTGTTTGTTAATGCTGTTGTGTTGTTTTTTTCTACTACTTTTTAACTGTTTTCTTTGGAAAGTGACCTTGGGTTTGAGAATAAGAATAAAATACAAATAAAAATTATTATTATTGGATTTTTGTTGTTGTTGTTGTTGTTGTTCTGAGGGTTTTACCTACAGTTACTTATTAGAATGTATACAAGATATTCATATTCATGTTATTATACATGAATACATACATAAACTCAGTGACTACCATCTGTAAACAGAATACAGTAAAGTACAGTAATAATTTCACAAAAATAACCAGATAAGGACTAGCGATATAGAGCAAATATGGTTTAAATGCCCTTTGTACTGTCCCATGTTTTTTTTTGTTTACACGTCTTATGCCCGTCACCCTGTTCTTTGTATGTACAGACAACCCTCATTAGCTCGCCCCCGTTATCTCGCCAAACCCACCTCTGGCCATGAAAGGCTGAAGAACAGATTTCCTACTATGTTATTTACCTTGTTAAGCCACCGACATTGCCTCTCCCTCTCGCCACATTGTGCAGAGTGTCAGGTATATGCATCTCTCCTTCTATAGGTCTATAGCCAAACTTGAGTCTGTGTTAGTGCTAGAATGTGTTCAGTTGTGCTAATTCTATAAATTAACTGCTGCTGCTGCTACTGTTGGTGGGTGAGTGACACTAATGTAATATAGACCAATCACTGATGCAGCCTCGGTCTGGTTGGTGTCTGGACCAGTCAACACAGGAAACCCCGCTGTTTGACAGACAGCTGGTTGGTTGGTCCTGTCCATGCTCCGCCTCTTCTAGTCTGACCAGTCACATGTTACATTTAAATTTTGGCAACTGACGACTATTACAGTATTAGTGGGAGTTTCCTTTCTTCGTTTGAGTATAAATTTGTGAATTAGAGCCCAAATGTCTGTTAAATGAAACCACGTTCTCTAATTGGCGGGAAAAAAAGGAAATTTGCAATAACTTTACAAACACGCAGCCGGATATCGCTGACATTTTTACTGCATGATTTCATCAGTCTGTTAGTTGGTGTACGCCACTAACCCGTTTCAATAGCTCGCCACCCCACCAGATTGGTAAAACTCCACCCATCTTTACTTCTGAGAGACTCCGCCTCTAAGATGCCCTTTATACACAATCATGCTACTCATCTGTCGCCACGGTAACCTCATTAGCAGCTAAATGTCCCTGTTCTAAACATTCACTCTTACAGTCATATGTCGCCCTGTCCCAACCTTTTTGAGACATGCTGCTCAATATAGAATATGATATGTAATATGTAACAGTACTATGTTTAACTTTCAACATTTAATATGTTTTCTATGTCTTATTGAAAATAATGTGGTTTATGAGATTTACACATTTTTACATTCTGATTTATTTACATTTTACACAGCATCCCAAAGTTTTTTTCAGGAGTATCAGCGCTACCCCATATCTTTGGTTGATATAAGACGTCTAAAAGTTTTTCACGTTTACAGAAAACAGCGTCTATAACCCCAAACACCCTGATTACCACAACATCCTCAGAGTTTGACCTTGGGTGCCAATTCACATGTACCAACTTTGTTTCTCAGGCCCAGGGGTCTTTAACATTAGTTCTAAATGTGCAAACACATGTTTTATGAATTCTGGCGAGCGTGTCGTCTCCTGCCGTTTCAAGCTCTAACTGAGCTGAAAGAAGAAGAAATGGATTTAATGTTCTCCTAAAAAAAAAGAACTTCCTCAAAATAAAGACTGAGAAAAAACTGTTTGAATATTTGTCTCTTACATCCAACTGGGAAGGTGTGTTTTATTGTTGCAATTTAATACACTGGCTCTTAAATCTAACTACTTTTTTGGTGAGGTCATTTGATTTCAATTTGTGTGCGGGAATATGGAAATGCTACTCTAATTAATACACTGAGGCATTGCCGTTCAGTTTCCCTTAATCAGAAATTTTTTGGGCTCGATCCGCAGTCTCCTTGGCAGTCGACATCTGAATTGCATAATCCAAAATCTAACTAAACATTAGATCATATATATATTTATATATATAATATTTTTTTATTATAATTTTTTTTTTGCTGAGGTCACTACAAATATATTTTTCTCTGTTTTGGTTTTGTTCTCATAGACTTCAAGATTAATCAAATAATGAGCGGGAACAACAACAATAAAATGAGTGTCCAAGTTCTACATCCAATGGAAAATATCAATTCATTCCAGACTTTCTTTGTTCCAACTTTGCTGCGAGAGGGAAAACAAAAAAAAAAAAGAAATGAGAGTGTGCAGCTTTGCAAACCAATACCTGAATGCACTGGGGCCTGTCCAAGGAATGGGTACGATAATGGAATGTTTAAGTGCGAACTTCAGTGCTACGACGCTCAGTCTGCGGTGGACGTTGGCTGATGTTTGCCAAAATTCTGGACTTTTATCAGTTCTGCACTGATAGGGTTGTACTTGCACAGACAGCTTTGGCTAATACTGCATTACTCTCCAACTCAGGACTTGCAGCTCTTAACACATTGTACAAGCACCAGGGGTATCATTTATAACTATTGCATTTGCACAAAACAGGACCTATAAGATCCATACGCCTCTACCTACATAAACGTTGAGATCTATAGAAACAAACTTATATGTGTCAACTCTGACCCATGTCTACGAACATCTTGGAGAAAAAAAATGCAACTAAAGTGCAACAAAATTGTGAGCGGCATCAGGACATATATACTAATTCCTTGTGCTAGTGAGCTAAACACTGTACATTTAATTTTACTCATTTGGTCACATATTTATTATAGTGAATAAATATATAAGCAAAATGCATAATGCAACTCAAATTGTAACTGAATCTACACTGTTAATTTATGTGCCGCAGCTGTTAAAATGTAAATGGAAAAATGTTTGTGATTATCACCATCATTTTGATATGGTGTGAAACAATCAGTCTGATGCTAAAATTACATAAATACCGACATTACATTTGTCCATAACATAGCAATCTATTTACGTAAATAGAAAACATGTGCTTTCTATTAATGTTATCTGTGCCACCAATATGGTCCTGACAAACGTGGTTGCGTGATAGTCATGTTCTACAATGCGATGGCCTGGTTCAATAGGACGATGGCCTGGTTCAACAGTGCAATAGCTTGGTTCAGCAGTGTGATGGCTTGGTTCAACAGCGCAATGGCCTGGTTTAACAGCATGATGCCCTGGTTCAACAGCACGATGGCCTGGTTCAACAGCATGATGCCCTGGTTCAAAAGCATGATGTCCTGGTTCGACAGCACGATGGCCTGGTTCAACAGCACGATGGTCTGGTTCAACAGCATGATGCCCTGGTTCAACAGCACGATGGCCTGGTTCAACAGCATGATGTCCTGGTTTGACAGCACGATGGCCTGGTTCAACAGTGCGATGGCCTGGTTCAACAGTGCGATGGCCTGGTTCAACAGCATGATGCCCTGGTTCAACAGCATGATGCCCTGGTTCAACAGCATGATGCCCTGGTTTGACAGCATGATGGCATGTTTCAACAGTGCGGTGGCCTAGTTCAACAGGGCGATGGCCTGACTCAACATCGTGATGGCCCAGTTCAACAATGCAAGGGCTTCTTGGTATGGAAATAAAACATTGTGTAATTTCTAACTGTTCATTGTTCATGAATGGAATTGTTTCTGTTGTAAAATGCAGGTGACAGGTGATCAATGGCTCCTCGTCCCACTAGTGTCCCTACATTTTAGAACAGTCTTCCCTTGAATTGCTGTTTTATACAATATATAATTTTTAGCCTTCATGAGTTGTGAGTCTATGTTGTGTATTTGTGTGTGCTGTGATGTGTCTACCTTCTATGGTGTTTATTTATTGAATGTGAGAATATAACCTGGACACGGTGTAAAAGGTGAACAAAATAGGCTCCATGCGTAACCCAGCAACCAAGGCATACAAACCTGATGCATATGAACAAGTTCATCATCAGAACACTAAAGGGATTGCATTGGTCTTTGGGACATCCCATTGGTTCCTGATGAAACAGGGGGTCTGTAATAAGCCCCTCTGTAGAGGTGAGACAATAACCCTTGCCGTCAATCAAAATCACCAAATTTCCTGTGTCTTTGTAGCTCACATATCCCCAAAACATCAGCGATCCATCACCATGTTTCACAGTAGGAATGGTGTAGCTTTTATCATAGGCCTTGTTGACTCCTCTCCAAATTTAGCGTTTATGGTTGTGGCCAAAAAGTTTCATGATCCAAATGACTTTGTGGCAGAAGGTTTGATGTTTGTCTCTGTGCTGTTTGACATATTGTAAGTGGGAAACTTTGTGGTATTTGTGTAGTAATGACTTTCTTCTGGCAACTCCACCATGCAGCCCATCTGTCTTCAAGTGCCTCCTTATTGCGCATCTTGAAACAGCGACACCACATTTTTTTCAGAGAGTCCTGTATTTAAGTTATATATTAGTTATTTATGGGTTTTTCTTTGCATCCAGAACAATTTTCCTGGCGGTTGTGAGTGTAATGTAAGGTGGTCTACCTGACTGTGGTTTGGTTTCAACAGAAGCTCTAATTTTTCACTTCTTAATTAGAGTTTGAACACTGCTGATTGACATTCTCCTTTCCTTTGATATTTTCTTATATCCCTTTCCTATTTCATAGAGTTTAACTAACTTTTCACACAGATCCTTTGACAATTCTTTTTCTTTCTCCATGACTTAGAATCCAAAAAACTGTGCTACTTTAAAGAGTCCATATCATTAAAAAAGGATCCTTACTTTTATCTGTGGAAGATTCTGTCATAGTGTGTAAACACTTTAAAAATGTCAAACTTGAAATTTTCTCCTCAGACAATACACTTCATATGGAAGGAATGTGTCACAAAATCCAGTGTATTCAGCTTATAGCAGTTTGGCCCCTCCCATTCATGCTCCAGTCAAAAGAAATGTTTCTGCTTTCTGAATGAGGTGCAATGCAAGGCAGCCAATCAGAACAGAAGTCAGTCTTAAAGGCACAGTAACAAAAATTGCCTGATTACTTCAGTGCTACAAGAGGCTTAAAACTGTGATGTAAAATGATGTTTTTAGCACATTTTGCAAGGGGACCTTGAGGAAAAATAAAGCAGAATACAGAGTAAGGGCCCTTCAACCAGAATCCCATTACTCTCTCCTAAAATGTCCATTCTGCTCTGTGTTCCATATAATAAGCCTTAAGGTATGGACAACATTAAAAATATTATTGCATATATTTGTATCCCATGATTATATTATATTCATGAAAACTTTGCACTAGGGACGTAGTGGTATGTCTTAAAACAATGCTTACATATTACACCTGACACTTTCATTCTGCCTTGGCACATAGTCAGCTGGGATCAGTTCCAGCTTCCCCACGACATGGAAAATATAGAATAATATTTTGACGGTTCTGTTAATAACCAGATTTAATATTTTACTTCCTGTTTTATTTTATTATTATGTATTTTATTTTAATTTCTTGTTAAAGTATTTCCTTCAGGTGTGCATTATGAGTGAACCTGACTTGACTTGACTTTAATATGCAGCTGTAACTGTTTCTTCACCATCACCCAGTGTCACTGAAAGAAAAGTGTCTTCTGTCTGAAGCGCAGCTCTTATTGGAACATCCCCCATCATACGTTAATTCTCTGCAGCCCTTGCCACATCCATAATCTCTCTGTCTGAGAATCAAAGAATGTCCTAATTACAGCCATTTAAAAGGACCGCATGACATCTTTTGATGTGATATTACCGCCTGTCCCGATTAGCCGTGCACTTGTCAACCTCATTTTTCTTTTATGCTTATTTAAATGTTATGAGCAGCACTTTTTTAACAGCTCCCTTTTCTCAGGAATCAGAAAAGCTTCATTACCAGTAAGCGTCAGGTACAAAAATGTGTTGTTGCATTTTTGCACATTTTTGCACATTTACTATATACTGAAGTTTGTAAACCTTTTAAATGTTGCATTTTCAACATGAATGGAATATCTTCTGATTTTCAGACAAATCCTAAAAAATATATATATTATATAATTATATTTATATTTAAAATATATATAAATAATATATATATATTTAAAAGGGCCGCATATATATATATATATATATATATATGGTCATGTGTGTATTGATGAAAAAAAATATCTACATGTGATAACGTAAGTGAACTTTTAGGAAGATCCTATGATGAGAAGGATGTAATCAGAGTCTGGTGTTTTCAGTCAGTGGGATCAGCTGCAAGTGGGAGAACCTGTTTTGTTTAAAAAAAAAAACAGGGATCCAGCAAAACCTGATCACACACAACACATCTATGGACAAAGGATGAGACTGAGGAGCTCAGAAAAAGAGTTATTGAAGCTACAAAAGTTTACAAGACAGTCTCTAAAGTGCCTGAACTACATGAAACAACAGACAGACAGATTGTATACACATGGAGGAAATTCACGACCATTGTTACTCTCCACAGGAGTTAGGACATGTTTGAAAATCAGATAATGTTTTAGGAACATTCATATCAAAATAGAGAACATTTTTAAAGGGCTCAAAAACTTTCAAGCACAGCTGTGAACTTATATGCAGCATTTGGGACGAACCTAAAAGTGACAAGAGCAAGCAAGAAATAACTCCTGGTATATATATTTCTTGTTGGTAAATTATATGAATATTTGTTTCTTAGTTTCAAATCTTGTAAGCTGAGCAAACCTGTAAAATCTTTACTTGTCATGCATTTGTTTCAGAGAGGAAAATGTGGGAAAATAACTTTTTAGGAGACTGTGTTTGGAAGAGAATTGCTGGATGTTTTGGCTGCATCCTGTTCCCTCTGCCTTGAAGACTCAAGGTAAACTGTTCAAGAGGAAAAATAACAGTTTGACCTCTGACCTCTGAACCTGTCTGTAGGACTTTTCCAAGCTAGGGTTAGGTTAGGGTTAGGTTAGGGTTAGGGTTAGGGTTAGGGTTATTGTTAGGTTAGGGTTAGGGTTAGGGTTAGGTTAGGGTTAGGCTTAGGGTTAGGTTTAGGTTTAGGTTTAGGTTTAGGGTTAGGGTTAGGATTAGGGTTATTGTTAGGTTAGGTTTAGGGTTAGGGTTAGGGTTAGGGTTAGAGTTAGGGTTAGGGTTAGGGTAAGGTTAAGGGTTAGGGTTAGGTTAGGTTAGGTTAGGGTTAGGCTTAGGGTTAAGGTTAGGGTTAGGGTTAGGGTTAGGTTAGGGTAAGGTTAAGGGTTAGGGTTAGGTTAGGTTAGGGTTAGGCTTAGGGTTAAGGTTAGGGTTAGGGTTACGGTTAGGGTTAGGGTTACGGTTACGGTTAGGGTTAGGCTTAGGGTTAGGGTTAGGTTAGGGTTAGGCTTAGGGTTTATCAAGTCACAAGCGAATCCCAAGTATTGATAATATAAATCAGATTGATAGTTTGGAACTGAGTAGGATGATGGTTCGGGCCCAGACGTCATACATGTAAATATTCATTTCTGAAAGTTCTACTAAAAACACTACCAAAAAGTAAATACCTGAACTGGAACATGAATGTGACTTTAGAGTTTACATGATCCACTGCTGACCTCTAGTGTTCAGTTAGAGATATTGCTGATGCTTGTAATTCAGAATGCATCAGTGAACCTAGAAACTAGTTGTTGAGGAAAAATTCTATTTCCCAGCCATTTTCTATTTGCAGTATACATATAAATTGCAGTCACAGAAAATTACTGACTGAAAGACTCAATATATATATATAATAAATAGCAGGTAAAATAAATATTGAACATTTCACAAATTTTCCAAGTACATTTTTTTCTAAAGTTGCTACTGACATGAAGTTCTGACCAGATGTCAGTAACAACCATGCAATCCACACATAAAACCATATATTTCCATATATTAAGTTATGTGTAATAATAATAATAATAATAATAAGAAGAAGAAGAAGAAGAAGAAGAAGAAGCTTTAATTATAGAGCACCTTTCAAACACGAGGATGCAGCTCAAAGTGCTTTACAATAAACATAGTTAATATAATTTGTTACAGAGATTTAAAGAAAACAGAACAAGAATACAAAATACAGGAATTACAAGTAAATAAATGTGACAACAGAAAAAGAGCATTTAAAGATAAAATATATTAAAAGAAAATGAAACCAGATAAACATTAGATGGAATATTTATGTATGTATAGTGGTTAGTGATGTTATTTGTAACAAACCTATTAATGGAACTCTTTATTAAATAACAAAAAAAAGTTTTTTGAAAAAAAAATAGTTTTTGAAAAACTGTTTACTGTTCATGCATAGTGGATATTAATCAGAATTGTATTCCAGAGTTTTGGGAATAAAAACTAAAAGCTGCGTCTCCAGTGTTTTTTTTGGGTTATTTTAGGATCTTCAGTAAAGCAGCATTTGCTGATCTTAAGGCTGATTTGGGGTGAATTCCAGCAGACAGTCTATAATGTGTGCAGGTGCTAAACCATTTAGAGCTTTATAAAACAGTAGGAGGATTCTAAACTCTATTCTGAATGAGACCTGAAGCTAAAACATGAGTTATATCTTCTCTTTTCTTCATGCGTGTCAGTTCTCTGGCTGCAGCATTGTGAACAATTTGTAGCCAGTTGATGGTGTTAATGGTTTTGATGATGTTTGATGGTTTTGATTGTGTTTGATGGTGTTGATGGTGTTTGATGGTGGTAGATGGTGTTGGTGTTGATAGTGTCCATGGTGTTTGGTGGTGTTGATGGTGTTAGTGTTGGTGGTGTTGACGGTCTTTAATGGTGCTTGATGGTGTTGAAGGTGTTTGATGGTGTTTGGTGGCGTTTGATGGTGTTGGTGGTATTTGATGGTGTTGGTGTTGATAGTTTTTGATTGTGTTGGTGGTGTTTGATGGTGTTGATGGTGTTTGATGGTGGTAATAGTGTTAGTGTTGATGGTGTTTGATGGTATTTATGGTGTTGGTGGTGTTGGTTGTGGTGTTGTTAAACCAGTGAACAAATCATTACAGTTTTCAAGCTGTGAAAAAGCAAACGCATGGAGCATCTTTCAGCTTCCTGCTGTTTGAGAAAAGTTCTGACTCTAGATATATTTCTTAGATGGAAGAAAGTTGTTTTAATGATTTTATTTATGACTTGAAACTTAAAGTGGAGTCAAAGATTACACCCAGATTTCTAATTTCCTCTTCTGATTGAAGAGTTATAGTTTTCCTAATTTCCTATGTAATTTCTTTGATTCATTGCCAATTATAAGAATTTTAGATTTTTCTTCATTTAATTTTAGAAAATTGCTATTCACTATTTAAAGATACTTGATATACAGTTTGTGAGTTTATTTAGTAAACTTGTGTCACTTGGCCCCATAGATATGTATATTTGTGTATCATCAGCATAGCTATGATAATTGATACCATGTTTTCTAATTATTTGACCTAATGGCAGCATGTATAAGGAAAACAGTAATGGGCCTACTACTGATCCCTGTGGAACACCGTTTAATATATTTTGTTTACTGGAATAGTGCTCAGAGAGATTGACGAAATACTTTCTCCCTTTCAGGTATGAATCAAACCATTTTAGAGCTGTCCCTGATTGGCCAACACAACATTCTAGACGGTTCAAGAGAAAGTTATGATCTACTGTGTTAAATGCTTAAATCTAAAAACTGGGAAAACATCACTATCTAGTGAGCAGTTTACGATTTTCACAACATTAGGAAGAAAATTTTCTAGAACCTGTTTAAAGAATGTAGTTGGAACGGGGTCTAGGATACATGTTGTTGTATATAGTTGCGAATAAAGTCATACAGTTCTGTTTCAGATCTTTTTAAAAGTATTCATTTTGAATGTAGTTTTAATGATTAGTTGTGCTTCAGGATTTGGTTTTGTTCTGTTTGCTCTAATATTAGTAATTTTATCATTAAAGAGTACAGCAAAAGATTCAAATTTTGGTTTATAACCTAATAATAATCATTTACTGTGTTTTGATTTAACCGGTGGTCAGTAGTTGAAAACAAAACTTTAGGCTTGTTATTTTCATTTATTAGTTTTGAAAAGTATCACTGTCTTTCTTTCTGTATTTTTAGTTATAATCAGTGCAATTTTTAAGAATTAGATGATGTATTATTAGTTTACCTTTTCTCCCCATTCTTTCTGCCTTCCTACATTTTCTTTTGAGTTTTTGTACTTCATTATTTTTCCAGAATTAGAATTTGATTATTTTTAATTTTTACAGGTGCAACTAAAAATAGAGCAGATCTCATTTTATAATTAAATGTCTCTATTATTTCATGAAATGTTAGATTTTCTTTTGGAGCAAGATATTGTCTTGTAAAACATTCAAAAAATCATTTGGAGTTGATTTAGAAAAATATTGTTTCATTTTGGCCTTTGTCTAATTTGTCAGACTTGATTAATACAGTGAAAAATATGCAAGTTGTTTAGACATAGGCCGTGGTAGAAAACCAGGTCTAGTGTTTGTCCCAGATTATGTGTAGGATTTGAAATTTCTTGTGTAAAGTTACTGTAAGTGAATCTAAAAGCTGGATAAAGTCCAGTTCTTTTTAAGGTTATTGTCGACATGTAAATTAAAATCACCAGTCACAATAATTTTATCATAATCAGTAATGACACAGGTAAAGGAATACAATAAAGGAAGTAGCAGAAAGGCTGGAAAGTCATGATAGCAGCTGAAATCTATCAGTAATTTTTAAAAAATCAGTCCTGACAGTGCAGATTAATATCAGTCGGACAGTTCAGTCCCAACTGATTCTATAAAACGGCGTATCATTACCAATGTGTCACACAACATGATGGTAAAACCAAACATCTCCTTCAAGACCTTCACAATGTTATTGTTGTAAAACACACTGATGACATTGGTTCCAGGGGAATCTATAAACTACTGAAGGTTACAGTGAGCACTGTTGGGGACATAATGCAGAAGTGGAAGGAACATAATTTCACCATAGACCGGCCATGACCAGGTTCTCCTCAGAGGATTTCAGACAGAGGAGTGAAAAAAATGATCAGTGGAGTTTTCCAAGAGCCAATGAGCACTTGTGGAGAACTTCAGAAAGATCTGGAATTAGCAGCTACAACTGTTTCAAAAACAATAAGTAATGCTCTCAACCACCATGATCTGTATGAACACTCACCACACAAGACTCCACTTAAGAAAAAGCTAATTGAAGTGTGTTTAAAATTTGCTGAGCAACATTTAGACAAACCTGATACTGGGAGAACATTGTCTGGTCAGATAAAACCAAAACTGAACTCTATGCTGTAATACACACTGTGTTTAGAGGTTAAAGATAACTGCTTATCACCCC
This sequence comes from Lepidarchus adonis, assembly GCA_037576955.1. Taxonomy (NCBI): domain Eukaryota; kingdom Metazoa; phylum Chordata; class Actinopteri; order Characiformes; family Lepidarchidae; genus Lepidarchus; species Lepidarchus adonis. The sequence goes on from JBBIGC010000152.1 coordinate 870,659, forward strand.
AACACCAACCAACTGAAGTTTGGAGTTGGAGCATCATGGTGTGGGGCTGTTTTTTAGCAGACGGTACTGGCACGTTACATATAACTGAAGGAAGGACGAGTGGAAAAGTGTACAGAGACATTCTTGATAAAAATCTGCTCCATCTACCAGGATGATGAAGATGAAACGAGGGTGAACGTTTCAGCAACACAATGATCCAAACAAACGCCAACGAAACTCTCAACTGGTTTCAGAGAAAGAACATAAAGCTGCTAGAACAGCCCATCCAATCACCTGCCCTGAATCCTATAGAAAATCTATGGAAAGAACTAAAGTTTAGAGTTTATAGAAGGACCCACAGAACCTTCAGGAGGTGGAAGAATGAGCCAAAATCAGACCTGAGTAATGGAGAGACTAGTTTCTCCAAACAGGAGGCGTCTTCATCACCAACAAAGACTTTTGTATGAAGAATTAAATACATTGCAGTAGCATCTTCAGTGTCATTCCATTTTATTACACATAATATATGGACGTCTATGGTTTGATTTCTGCATTTGTGTATTGGATAGTTGTTACCGGCATCTGTTGAGAATTTCATGTCAATAGCAGCTTTAGAAATAGATTTAGTTAGAAATCTGGTGATGTGTTCAGTATGTATTTAGGAACATTTATATAAAAGTATAGAATACAGATTTTTGCTTTTCATTCTGGTGTTTGTATGTATTTGTTTGGTTCATGGGCTGATTCTGCTGTGAGGTCTGTGCAGTAGTAAAGCCCATTGTGAAAACAGGTAACGAGGCCACAAAGCCCCAGGTCAAAAAACAAGGACAGAGAGCAACACAACAGTTCACACAGGAAGCAACTCGACAGTTCTAACATGATGGTCAAAAGAATCCAGACCTTTATCAGAATTCGGCCTTTACCTCTTCCTCCAGCTGCACCAGCTACACCCGGAGGGAAGAACGATGTGTACAACTTAACCAAACGGGGGAAAACCACGTTTGCTTTGCTTGTTTGAAATAAACAACAGCTTAACACTGCTTGACTTTCAAAATAACCATTCACTCCCCACACAAGGACGTTAAACTGAAAACACAGCCTGCTGTAATTACTTACTTTTGTGATGTCACAAACATTACATAACATTTCCCATTAAGTCACATAAATTAATCTTAAAGGGACAAAAATAGCCTGTTTATTTCTAAAGCAGCATTCATACTTTTCTGATTTCTCTGGAACATTCTGCTCATTCACTTTAATTAAGTTGTTGTTTGTCCCAGTGCAATGTGGCAAAAACTGACCTTCAAATGCAAACCAATGAACGACTATTTTTTGGCTTTGTGAAGAGGTAAAATACAAATAATAATAATAATAATAATAATAATAATAATAATAATAATAATAATAATAATAACAATAACAATAATAATAATAATAATAATATGAAGAAGAAAAAGAAAAAGAAAAAGAAAAAGAAGAAGAAGAAAAAGAAGAAAAAGAAAAAGAAAAAGAAGAAGAAGAATCTATCATCTATCAATTCTATCATAAAATGTTCATTAAAATGTTCATCTTGTTTGTGGTTTGTTGCCGGAGATCAATAACTGAGACGTGATTCTGTGGTGGAAGAACATGCGGTGAGTGTGTTTCTCACACACTGAACAGTGAGCAGTGAACGGGTCCAGGACCAGGACCTGAGGGCAGGGGCAGCTGTGGGGTTTAGGTATTTTGCCCAAGGTCACTTCATGGACGTGGGTGGAGGACAGTCCATCAGACCCTCCTCTGGCTTTGATGGTTTCCTCTGATTCAGTCACTGTGGATACATTAGCAGCACTAGGTGGAGCCAGAGGAACCTGAATTGTTCTAAGGTCATGTGTTTCATGTCCTACTGTCCTGCTGTGACCGAGTGGTTCAGTTTGTGGGAGGTGCAGCAAAGTCACCTGCATCTGCCAGGTGTTGAGGAGGAGGAGCCCAGGAGTGAGGGACCTTTTCTTTGTGGTTTTGTTTTATTATTAAAGTTTTAGGGCCTATTTGTTCATAATTTTTTTATTTGTAGTTTTGAGTTTTGTTCAATTGTTGAGCAGAGCTTGACTAGATACTGACTAAAAACTTACAATGAGCTTGGAGAAAATAAACATGCTTGAGACCAGA
>JBBIGC010000152.1:912041-925259 GCA_037576955.1 Lepidarchus adonis
TAGTATTAAATGTTTAGGTGTGAGATCAGATTGGTAGTATTAAATGTTTAGGTGTGAGATCAGATTAGTACTATTAAATGTTTAGGTGTGAGATCAGATTGGTAGTATTAAATGTTTAGGTGTGACATCAGATTAGTGTTATTAAATGTCTAGGTGTGAGATCAGATTGGTGTATTAAGTGTTTAGGCGTGAGATCAGAGTGGTGTATTAAGTGTTTAGGTGTGAGATCAGATTGGTGTATTAAGTGTTTAGGCGTGAGATCAGATTGGTAGTATTAAGTGTTTAGGTGTGAGATCAGATTGGTAATATTAAATGTTAAGGCGTGAGATCAGATTGGTAGTATTAAGTGTTTAGGTGTGAGATCAGATTGGTAGTATTAAATGTAGATCTGTTACTACCTCCTCATAATACTCATATTACTAACAGTACACAGTTCATAATATTTCACACTGATGATATTTTAACAGATCACAATAGTGTAAAAATGGTCTGATTGGTCCTGATGCCAATTTTTGAGATCGGATCAGGACAGTCCTACTAGTAAATAAACAAAAGAGAAAAACTGATAGGAACTTGGACTTAGATAAGCGGAGTAATTAGCGACTGAACCTTGAAGACGTACGTAAAGCAGCTCCACTAGTTACACATTTCGCTGCAAATGGTGGCCCTAGCGGAGCAGTGCACGCAGCCTTAGAAAATGGCTGTACTTGGCAAAAGCCATAAGGCAGCATGTTCCCCTGATGAATGGAGGGAGGAGAGAGGGAGCCTGGTTCTCCTGGAGCATTTCTTTGTTACTGCAGTTCTCTGTTGTTTCCTTCTGTGTCTCCGATTTGCCTTTTGTCTCTTAGTCCTGAGAAATAACCCAAGCTTGGCGGCCAATCACAGCGGACCGACCCCATGCCGAGTTTCCCTGGCAACCTGTCCGACCGCCATGCTATGCGCCCTCCAGATGGGCTGCCTGCGCTCGCATAACGAAAACACACCCATGTCACTCAGTCCCCATGGCTCCGTGTGCAGCACGTACGTCTGTGGGTTTTTATGTCTGTTCTACATCGGAGCATTGGATTTGGAGTCTGTTTTGAGTCCCACAGGGTCGACAGAGTGTCAGAATCTCTTCCGGCTTCTCCACTTAATTAATATCACGTTGAATATCTCTCACAAATGCCCCAAGTCTGATCAGCGTACGTGTCTATCCGCTATAGATTTAATGACACAGGGCTTCCACTTGCATAGCAACATCAGACTCTTTATTTCCACTCTTTATAGATAAAAATATAAATAAATCATATTAATACCTTAAAATAATACAAGTAATGCCATAAAAAAAAAAAAAAAAAAAAACAGACAAGAAAAAATGGGGGAAAAATAGATTTTAAAAATGTAAAAAAAAGATTTAAAATCGAGATTTTTCATTTATGTGGAAAGAAATGTTACTTGTTATAGCTTTTGCAATAAAACCACATTTACATTAGGGGTGCACGATCTATTGCCTATACATCACCCTCACAATATCAGCCTCTCTAATACTAATAATGCTGCAATATGCAAATGCAACTCTAGCCAATCACAAAGCTTCTTTGAACCTTACTGTGAAAGTGTGGGCTAAATAAGGACCTACACCTGAATGTGTAACTATTAATTGGTTAGTTTCCATATGGACTTTGTGGGTGGGGACGTTGTGAAGCTTTAATATTTACATACTTCAGGCCTTTTTAATTAGAGAAATTTGATCTGAACCCTTTAATAAAAATATAGTAATAAATATAGCAATCACAATATATATCTGTATAATCACAATACACATATATCACAATATACACGCATATTGCACACGCATATTGCATAATTTGGCAATTTCAGCATCATGAATATATCAACTGCCATTGGGAAAACCCAACGAAGAAGCCGTGACTGATGGCTTTTCCAAGTGTAGGCACCTAGCCGGTTGACTGGTTCACTGCTGGGCTGGGGTCGGGGTTGTGGTATAGTCAACCAAAATCACCAACTTCACCATCAGCTCCATTGCTTCTCATGTAGAGGCTGTTGTCTGTAACGTTCCTCAGAAGAAGAACGTTTCAAACATCATTTGAGAGTTCAGCCCATTCTCCCAGTTCTGCTCCAGGATATTTACAGCAAATGTATGGATGGTTCTCATTTTCCATCTCCCTTCAGGGCACCAGAGTGAAGTCTCGTTGAAGGATCATTTGGCCTGTCCTGAGATTTATCTACAAAGCTTTAGGATAAACGTTCAGATATGAATCTTTATATTGTGACTGCAGGCCTTATAGCCACCTGTGCATCCACCCACCCACTCCAGGAAGTGAGTGAACTTCATAATCGTTTGCTTGACTGGCTTTGTGCAGAAGACAGGCGGTGCATGCAATATTTATCAGGTCAGCAACAGTTTTCTGCAAACACAGGAGGTTGGAGAGTGGGGTGAGGAGAGGTTAGAGCCCGTGTCGAGCCGGAGCAGTTTACACATGGAGTAAATTGGCCTGAGTGGCCCATCTGGATGTTCAGGTCCACTGCATCCCAAACATCAGCCTGAAGAAATCGTGGGCGACGTAACTGGGGCTGGGATCCCGGAGATACAGGACAGTGTCAATATGTGAAATAATATAAAAGTATCATGTATATATCACACCGACAGAGGAGTGTATATGAAGTGACCCATTTTTTTATTAATAGTAACGGTGCATTAGTGGAGCATTAAGCCATAGGGCAGCTGCCATAGATTTCAGTGATCGAATGCGACCAGATGAGAGAGCGATGCAGCAGGAAACACTCATTTAACCTGACCATCTACCATACTTCATGTAGGCATTTCTTTCTTTGTTTCGCTCCATTATTTTGCTCTTATTTTCATTTGGGTAGTGAGTGACATTTCCCTCTTGTCAGGCGTCGTTCATTAAGCATGAGTGAACTAAGTCATTGTAAAAAGCATCCCGGGCTCTTTTAAAGACGTAGCCTGGAGCGAGGACAGCACTTCAGCACGGCCTCCATATCAAATAACGTTAGTCTGAGCAGACGACACACAGATGTGCTCCTCCTTCCCAATCTGGAGCAAGTCTTTGGAGAGAAGCTACATATATTTATCAGACACAGACAGACGATCCGGACGCTATAGGCTTAACCACACATGACAGACGCCTGTCAAATGTGTCTCAGCAGATATCAAGAGTGGCCGAATAAAGGTGGCTGCACTGACACGAGCAATAAACCACGTCAGTACGGAGCCACTGACAGGTGAGCCTCTAGGGCTGCACGATGAGTCATATTTTTATTATAAGTGGGATATGAATTGTCGCAATAAACCTTCACAAATGGCTGCAATGCCTGAACAAATAAATTCGTAAAGCCACGGATGCTGGAAATAATTGCATAACTCGTAGATGGTTACAGCCGAAAGCAGAAGGTAGGAGCAAATCAAATATTAATATTTTTGTTTCTTGGTTAAATATTAAACTTAAGCTAGTCTGCAAAGTTAACACTTACAGAGCTAGTTGGTAAACATAAACAAAATGAAATAAAAGCCTAAAATGAATCTAGAAATTTTATTAGTAATTGAGTGATGCAATTATTACACCCATCACATTTTTGTAATTATTTGATCTTTTCATGGGGCAACACTGAAGATATGACACTGATACAATGGCTAATTGGCTAATTTGGATATTTTCACTTAGGGGTGTACTCACTTTTGCTGTCAGTGCTTTAGACATTAATGGCTGTGTTGAGTTATTTAAATTTAAATTTACAGTTATACAAACTGTACACTGACTATAACCTATATATATTGATATATATTATATATATTATAAATATTATATTGATACCAATGCCATTATTTATTAAACTTATCAGCTTAATATATGCTTACTGATCTTTATTAATGTCTCCAAACATATCAAAAAGTACATGAGTGCTAATAGTGCCCCCTTATGGAGAATGTACAGACTGCTAATCCTGTCTTTATTAAGGGGGTTATAGTTCAAATGGAAAAGAGAAAAACGAAATAATGATCATTTAAATCAATAACTACCTTGTCCTTAACTTCAATTTTCATATTCTTTTACCAGCTGCACATTATTGGGATGTTTAAAATTTTAACTATATATTTTTCTGCTTTGTTGAGCATGGAATAGGCACAAAAATGTTCCCGTGTTAAAGTTCTTATCTTCATCGTATTGATTTTTCATCTCATTTCTGCATGGAAAACATTAGGCCTACAAAGGTTTTTAGCATCAACACAGCTTTTTATAATGTTCGAGTCTGAACACAGTGTACTATGTTCAATTACAACAGTTCTATTTTTAAAAACGATACTTTGGTTTACTCTTTGTGTGTAAGCCGGTCAGTGGTCGGTGTAGGGACTTGAGGACTGGAGTGATGATGGTCTTTTTGGAGAAGCCAATGAATAAAGAATTGCACATAAAGCACAGTACAAAATTTTTATTCGACAATAGACTACACAATGTACAACAGACTGTATAATTACAGTAGTGGGAGCAATAACAATAAGTTACACTTGTGTAGCACCTTTCACAAACCCATGGTCGCATTACATAGAGAGAGCATTGTACAAACTATACAAACTATACAGCGTATGCTCTGCAGGCAATGTGGAGATTAAACAGGAAGGTAATGGGAACGATTGGCCTGGTGTCGGGCAGCTCTGCCGGAGGGGAGGAGTTAATCATGGTGTGAAGATTCTATGATGTTCTCTTCCTGTTTCCTGGTTTCGAGGAAACTGGGTGTCCTCGGTTTATGTCTAGGTTCCATTCCTCCGAGCACCACGAGCGCCTACGTGTGTAATGTCTTACTCTGTCAGTTCACCAGAGGGAGACACTTCCCCACCTGAGGTTCTGTTTTGCCTTTTTCTGAGCGTTTTATTCTAGCTACAGTCAAACCTCTTTAGCTTTCATGGTGAGAGGTGGGGTTATCAAGCTAATGGGAGGCCCGTTACCTTGCCAACGCCACCTCTCGCCACAGGACAGGTTTCCTTCCATGCCTTTACCCTCGTTACGATAGCCCCTCATCAGATTAAGAGCCCGGACCAATAGGGACGAGCTAACGAGGTTTGACTGTACTTTCACTTTCAATCTTACATTGTAAAAAATGTAAAAGTCGAGGACGATGTTCTGCCATTTTTCTTTATATATCTTATGCTGATCCTGACTGTAAATCTATCCACATTTCATACCACATAAGTGATGCTAATAACAGTATGTAATTGTGCTCCAAAGCTTTATGATACATCTGGCAGTTTCCTCAGATGCTTGTCTCAGGATTATTGCTCTTGTTTGGTTGTTTTCACGTGAACCAGGCGTCTTAATCAGTCGTACTGAATATGTTTCTGTAAAAGCAAAGGGACAAGCCCATGTCCATCTGTTCAGGCTCAATTCTGCTGTCTCACTCTCCGCCCCCCTCTGCTTTCTTTTTTTTGGCTTTGGTGGTGCAGATCAATCAGGCGTCAGCCACTCATGCTGGAGAAAGAGAGAGCCATGGTGGACTGTAGTTTTATGTAGCTCTCCTCCCAGTGAACAATGAGATCAGATATTTGGGGAAAGAATTAGTTCTGATACTCTCAAGATTCATTCAGTAGAACCAGTTCAGAGAGCTCCTTACTGCAGTCCTCAAGCCTCTACACTGGTTTCCACTCAGGTACTGAACTGGCTTCGGTTCATGTTGAGTCAATTTTGTTTCTGACAACCAGCTTTTTGGGTAAAGAAAAACTCCCTCAGCTGGAGGAAGAAACCATGGGAGCAACCAGGACTCACCACTATCCTCTGGTCACTAAAAATGGAGAGAACGAATAAAAAGATGAACAATAGTCTCGGTTTCTGGCGTTAGCAGATGTTGAAGGTGTCCTAGTTCAGTAGATGATCTAGTTGGTGGTTGGGAGCTAGATCAGGCTGAACAAAGAGCATCTGTTTTCTAACACGCAGTGACGATAGATCAGACTGAGTATATGGGCAGCAGCTCCCCCGGTTCACTGAGTGGTTTGGGCCTGAAGTATCTGTAATGTTTGAAGAACATCAGCCTGGAAGAGCCCAGCCCTGCTAGTGGAGACCAGAGCTGTAACTAAACAGGGTGAAATTTATTTTGCACTTTTATCTGTCTTGATTGATTTTCAATATTACTTTTATGTCTTGTAATTTTGGTATTCCTCATTTTATTACTTACTCCTTATCTCTATAAAGCACATTGAATTATCTCAGCACACGAGTATGTGCTATAAAAATAAACTTGCCTTTCCGGCATATTTCCCATAAATGTCTGATCTCATTGTTCAGGTTGTAACGTTTGTTGGGACGTTTGTCTGATAATTATCTGTAGCTCCTTTGTTGACCTGTGGGAGGCGATGGCAGCAAGCAAGCGTGTTTACTTCCTGTATCTGTCGATTCAAATGAAAAGCCTTTGATTATTTTTAGATTATATTAGATAAGAACTTTATTTAATTTCTGTGTTCAATGCAGCAATGATAGAAGTGAAGCAGAAACAGAAAAAAATTAATATCTTGTTTCCATATTCCAAAACACATTATCCATTTCGAGTCACGGGGAAAGCTGGAGCCCATCCCAGTTGACTATGGGCCCATCTAGGACAGCCAATCACAGGGCAACAAAGAGACACACAATCACACATATGGGTGATGTAGAGTAGCCCATCAACCTAAACCACAAGCCTTTGGACAGTGGGAGGAAAGCGGAGAACCCGGAGAAAACCCACAGGAACACCGGACGAGCTTGCAAACAGCTGAACTTTTACTGTTCATATTTAAATATTCTTTTCCTAAATGTGTGCTTATTCACATTAATATTATGTTCTGTTATACTGAAAATATTCATGTCGATCCTGATGATTGGTGATAATAGAGAAATGATGGATATTACCATAATAAACAAGAACATATTGAAAAAAATATTTTGAATGACGTTCTCCCTGCTGATGTTCTGTATTTTCATGCTGATTTCAGATCTGTGCTTAGTGTTTCTCCAACACATATAGTTGTTCTGATGAAGCTATTGTCTATTGTAGACAGAAAAAAAATAAAAGTGTTTCTGAGGAGGTAAACATAAAAAAAATAAACATATAAACAACAAAGCATTCATAGCGTATTCATAAATAATATTTTATATATTTACAGTTCTATATTGGCCCTGAAAAGGAAACATTTCTTTAGTCGTTGTGGAGGCAGCAGTGAGAGTGATGCTGATGCTGCTCAGTTGGAGGAGGCGGAGTCTGGTGTTGGTGCTGCTGGTGCAGAACAGCTGGGGTGCAGCTCCACCAGCCTGGAGAACGCGTCTGGCAGTGGGTCTCAGGCTCACAGGAGGCTTCTCTGACACACACACACACACACACACACACACACACACAAACACCATGCTGACAGTAAGCAGAGAGAGGGCACAAGCTATGACTCCAGAGCAGCTCCACAGTCATTAACCAGCCAATAGAAATCACCGTTGTAGCAAAGTTGACTTTCAGCGGAAGTGATTACACAATTCCTCTGAAGCCACACCCACTTTTCTATCTCAGTGTGTGATGCTAATCTCAGATCTGTTTTCAGCTTTGTATGTGAGTTTACACTAGTGCTGAGCAATGTGAATATATTTATCATAATAAATAGTTTTCTGAGAAGACTCAGAAGTGAGATATTCAAAGTTCATGTTTTATCTCAAGCGTAAGTGAACTTATTGTACTGTGGTGTGAGAAACAAAGAATTAAAATCATTTGTACTCATACTTTTATATAAAAATATATGTGTGGCTCATTATTGCCTTTTTCCATTCATCCCTCCTTCAGTTATATGACGCATGAAAAACAGCCTCGCACCATGATGCTCCACCTCCTAACTTCACTGTTGGTTGGTGTTGGGGTGAAAAGCACTGATCTTTAACCTCCAAACATAGTGTGTATTACAGCATCCACAGAGTTCAGTTTTGGTTTCATCTGACCAGACTATGTTCTCCCAGTATTTCACAGGTTTGTCTAAATGTTGCTCAGCAAATTTTAAACACACATCAACTTGCTTCTTCTTATTCTTTGGAGTCTTGGTAGTGAGTGTTCAAACAGGTCATGGAAGTTGAGAGCATTACTTATTGTTTTCTTTGAAACAGTTGTAGCTGCTAATTCCAGATCTTTCTGAAGTTCTCCACAAGTTCTCCTTGGCTCTTGGAAAACTCCTCTGATCATTCTTTTCACTCCTCTGTCTGAAATCCTTTGGGGAGAACCTGGCCGTGGATGGTTTATGGTGACATTATGTTCTTTCCCCTTCTGGATTATGGCCCAACAGTGCTCACTGTAACCTTCAGTAGTTTATATATTCTTCAGGAACCGATATCATCAGTGTGTTTTGCAATAATAAAGTTGTGAAGGTGAAGGAGCTCTTTGGTTTTACCATTAGGAGATGTTTCTTGTGGGACTAATTGGTAATGAGATGCCTTTTTATAGCATCAGTTGCTGATATTAATTTGAGTGTCAGGACTGATTTCTAATGACTGATTACTGACTTTCCAGCTTTTCTGCTCCTTCCTTTCTTCATGTGTTCAATATTTTTTCCTGTGTCGTTCTATTCTATTACACATAACTTAATGTATGGATCTCTGGTTTGATTTCTGCGTCTGTGGATTGGATGGTTGTTACCTACATCTGGTCAGAAGTAAATGCACATAGCACCTTTAGAAATATATTAATTTAGGAAATTGGTGACGTTCAATACTTATTTTACTATTTTACTCTGCTGTATCATCAGCTTCATCAAAACATCTATATGTGTTGGAGAAAAATTAAACACAGATCTGAGAACATGAGAACGCTACAATTTCACAGATATTCTCTCATTGGGTTATTTAATGGAGGATCCTCCACACTCACTGTAGCGACATTTACAGTCATGTCAAAGATTTGATGGTGTTTAGCTAAAGCTGCTTAGCTTTTCATGTAGGCCGAATGCTTCATCACCGTATCCAGCAGTTTATGGCGTTAACTTCACGGACTGAGATGATGAGACTTTTCTAACCCTGAGTGATATGGGCTGATGTGAGGCTTCACTGGAGTCAGGCTTATAAAGGTGGATAACTGCTGAGTGGGATTAAACCTCAGCTCTCAGTGTGATCTTGAACGTGCTTACTCATCATTCTTGGAGTAATCCTTCTCGCAAGCTCTTAAACGAAGCACTAATGGTTCACAGGTTCCACCAATTTGTACAGAATTCCAGCGGGAATTCTTATAGTGTTAATCCAGTGTTTTTTCAATGGGAGTGTTCACTTCCTGTGTCTGTTTTCACAATAAAAGTCATTAATTTATTTACTGATTTTGATTCTGGCTTGTTGGGCTTCCAGAGAAAAAAATTCACAGAAATCCTGGAATTGTGTTGGCTTACTGTTTTAAAATGCTTGTACGCATTTACACTTTATAATTTGATTTAAACATGAAAAATGATTATACATTTGATTAATTTCAAGGGTGATTAATATTCTATTAAATATTAACTTCTGTTTATCTATTTCTTTTGATTCTGGCTTGTTGGGTCTCAGTTACAGAAATCCTGTTACAGAATCCTGGTGTGAACATTGAGTAAAATGATTCCGAAGGGTGATGAATATTCTATTAAATATCATTTTTGTTTAATATTTTCTTAGTTTCTTAGTTTATTTCTGTCGACGAGTGAAAAATATATATTTTCAGGGATAAAGATGATAATGTTCTGAGAGCACGTACCTTTCAGACGTTTATTGGTTGTTATTTTTTATGTTTACAGGATAGCTTTCCTGCCAGGTTCGGAGGGATCCATTTTGTGAACCAGCCGTGGTACATCCACGCTCTGTACACAGTCATCCGGCCCTTCTTGAAGGACAAAACAAGAAAACGGGTAAGAGCGAGCGAGAGAGGGAGAATCAGATTAGTGCCGACATCAATGACTCGGTAGAATGTCAGGAGATAAAGGACAGCAGGCCTCCGACTGTCATTAACTCTGTTTTCCTCCCGCTGTGTTGTGTCTAATCTGAAAAAGTCATTTTCAGCGCTTGAAATTTTGTGCATCCCTGATGTTGTCCATTAGCAACATGAAAAATTCTGTTTTATCATATATCTCTAAAATGGAAAAGGGTGAAATAGCAGTGAAGGAGTTTTCAAGTCAATAAATATCTGAAGCAGCTTAATAGAATGCTAATAGCAGATGACTGCAAAGACTCTAAAAACACTTGTATTATATTGCAGTCAAACCTCATCATCTCGCCAAACTCACCTCTCGCCATGAAAGGCTGCAGTACAGTTTTCCTTCCATGTTATTTAACTCGATAAGCCACCATCCTCGCCCTCTCGCCCTCGCCACAACGTGCAAAGTGTTCGGTGTATGTATTTCTCCATCTTTAGCTCGCCAAACTTAGCGATGTCACCTCCATGCTACTGCTGCTAATGCTAATGCTAATGTTACTGTTGTCGCTGTTTCCTCATTATTAACTCATACTGGTAATGATGCTGTGGAAGCTTTATTAATGGTCAGCAACATGCGCGAACATCCACAAGCATCACATACTAGTTCCTTTCCGTTAGCTTTCCTGTGCCGCCTATTCCCAGCAAGTAACGCTCTCTCCACCCATTCTCCGCCTGCATTTCCCACCCCTTCTCCACCTTCTCAGTGCTACATTGCTCCCCATTAAACACACCACACCTGAAAACACAGCTTCTCTATGAGAGTCCAGTTTTACCGTAAAGCAGTTAGTATGTGTTCAACTGCATTCAACTACCATATGACACAAAAACACCACGGCAACAACTAAAAAAGGTGCAGCTCGCCAGCCCCACCTCTTGCCTCCCCCACCTCTTGCCAAATTGGGGTGAGCTAACGTGGTTCGACTGTATTGCATATTTTAACTGTACTAGTTATATTGAATTATTGTAGTTTTTGTTCAATATTTGTCAAGCTTGACAATGTTTTTCACCACATCAGTAACGTGGCAGAATCAGTCAGTCAGGCTTCACCATAACTCACCCATGAACTGTAAAATAAACGAAAAAAAAACAAAATACAGAAAATGTGCATGGTAAAGTGTATATAAAATATAAACATAAATGCAAATATATTTATTTTATAGAAAATGGCAATAATAATAGTAATAGTAATACTATTTTTCTATAAATCTGTAACATGGTGAAGATCAGACACAGTCAGGCATTAGATTAATGTTTATTTTCCCTTTTTTATTCATGTGCAGATCTTCATGCATGGGAATAATCTGAATAGTCTACACCAGCTGATTGTGCCAGAGATCCTGCCCTCAGAACTAGGTGGCATGATGCCCCCCTACGACATGGGGACATGGGCCAGGACACTGCTGGACCACGCTTACGACGAGGAGACTGACTACTGCCCTGAGTCCTACACACTGTCGGTGAAGGACCTGGAGAAAGACCTGTCCCCCAAAACCATGAAAAGGTCACTTTTTCACTTCCTGTCTGTTTCTTTCTGTATGTGTTGTAATAGTTTTATTTATTTTTATGAACATTACAGTCTGTACTGACTCACTACTGCCCCCACAGGTCAACACACAACATTACAGTCTGGACTGACTTACTACTGCCCCCACAGGTCAACACACAACATTACAGTCTGGACTGACTCACTATTGCCCCCACAGGTCAACACACAACATTACAGTCTGCACTGACTCATTACTGTTTCCAAATATTTAGGTAACTATTCAGAACTACTGCTTGATTGGACACCAAAAATATATTTGATGACTGATCAACAAGTAGAACAAAAATACCAGATTTATTGCTGAACTATTTTTTTAAGGGCTTGCTTGATTATTGTTTGTCCTTTATGCTGTTATCATCATTAAACTGAGTTACACTGTTTCCAGCTGACTTGGATGAATATGAAATTGTTGATGAGGAGTTTATGTATTTGTTTTGTGGGGTGGGGGTCCTCTTCATTATGAGTGATTTCAGCTCGCCTGATCTTTACTCCTGCAGAGAAAGTCTGATTAATGAGTGCAGCAAACTGACTTAACATGGCTGTAATTAATTGCTTCTGAACTGCATTGTTCAACGTTGTTCAATGACTAGCACTAATTATTTAGGTTTGTTTAGTGACAGCGCTTGGAAACACTGTTTATTTATTGCCATTCTTTACTCTCTTTGTTTGTTCAGTGTTCATTCTTTTGAATCGTTTGGCGGGCTGCCTGAGAGCACATCACCGAGCCGCTTGCAAGAATTACAAATGAGAGGTGCACGTGGTTACAAACCTTCACCCATAGTTGTGCAGCAGATTTATCAGTGGTTTTGCAGCCATTCTATAGTTTAGAGAGAAAAAAATACGCAGAATTGTACTTTTACCTCTAGTTTAGTGGTCAGAAGGTCGCAGGTTGTCAATGCTGTCTCCTCACAGTAACAAGGTCCTGGGTTCGATCCCTATGTCGGCCACAGGTGTCTTTCTGTGTGGAGTGTACAAGCTCTTTGTGTGTTTGTGTGTGTTTCCTCTGGGTTCTCCAGTTTCCTCCCACAGTCCAAAGACTTGTGGTTCAGGTTGACTGGCTATTGTACTTTATCGATAGGTGAGCGTGTGTGTGTGTGTGAATGGCTGTTTGTTTCTGTGTTGCCCTGTGATGAAAATGGAGGAGGGAAGTGTTCATTTTGGGCACTGAATATCTTCTAATAATAGTCTGTCTCTTTTTGACGGCCGTTTCCATTGAAAGATTAGTCGCCGGTCTGCAGTAAACGCCGGTCTGTAGTAAATGCCAGTCTGTAGTAAACGCCGGTTCGTAGTAAATGCTGGCCTGTAGTAAACGCTGGCCTGTAGTAAACGCTGGTCTGTAGTAAACGCTGGTCGGTAGTAAACGCTGGTCGGTAGCAAACGCTGGTCTGTAGTAAACGCTGGTCTGTAGTAAACGCCGGTCTGTAGTAAACGCTGGTCGGTAGTAAACGCTGGTCTGTAGTAAACGCTGGTCGGTAGTAAACGCTGGTCGGTAGTAAACGCTGGTCTGTAGTAAACGCTGGTCTGTAGTAAACGCTGGTCGGTAGTAAATGCTGGTCTGTAGTAAACGCCGGTCTGTAGCAAACGTCGGTCTGTAGTAAACGCCGGTCTGTAGTAAACGCCGGTCTGTAGTAAACGCCGGTCTGTAGTAAACGCTGGTCTGTAGTAAACGCAGATCTGTAGTAAACGCTGGTCTGTAGTAAACGCAGGTCTGTAGTAAACACAAGTCTGTA
>JBBIGC010000152.1:937628-955971 GCA_037576955.1 Lepidarchus adonis
TCCACTACTACCTGTACTCCAAATCTACCCGTTCTCCAGTACTACCTATACTCCACTACTACCTGTACTCCAAATCTACCCGTTCTCCAGTACTACCTATACTCCACTACTACCTGTACTCCAAATCTACCCGCTCTCCAGTACTACCTATACTCCACTACTACCTGTACTCCAAATCTACCCGCTCTCCAGTACTACCTATACTCCACTACTACCTGTACTCCAAATCTACCCGTTCTCCAGTTCTACTTGTACTCCAAATCTACCCATTCTCCAGTTCTACCTGTAGTCCAGTACTACCTGTACTCCAAATCTACCTGTTCTCCAGTTCTACCTGTACTCCACTACTACCTGTACTCCACTACTACCTGTACTCCAAATCTACCTTTTCTCCAGTTCTACCTGTACTCCACTACTACCTGTACTCCAAATCTACCCGTTCTCCAGTTCTACCTGTACTCCACTACTACCTGTACTCCAAATCTACCCGTTCTCCAGTACTACCTATACTCCACTACTACCTGTACTCCAGTTCTACTTGTACTCAAGTTCTACCTGTACTTCACTACTACCTGTACTCCACTACTACCTGTACTCCAAATCAACCCGTTCTCCAGTTCTACCTGTACTCCACTACTATCTGTACTCCAAATCTACCTGTTCTCCAGTTCTACCTGTACTCCAGTACTACCTGTACTCCAGTACTACCTGTACTCCACTATTACCTGTACTCCAAATCTACCCGTTCTCCAGTACTACCTATACTCCACTACTACCTGTACTCCATTTCTTACTGTACTCCAGTACTATCTGTACTCCAGTACTACCTGTACTCCAGTTCTACCTGTACTCCAGTACTACCTGTACTCCAGTTTTATCTGTACTCCAGTACTACCTGTACTCCAGTTCTACCTGTACTCCAGTACTACCTGTACTCCAGTTTTATCTGTACTCCAGTACTACCTGTACTCCAGTTCTACCTGTACTCCAGTACTACCTGTACCCCAGTTCTACCTGTACTCCAGTTCTACCTGTACTCAAGTTCTACCTGTACTCCACTACTACCTGTACTCCACTACTACCTGTATTCCAGTACTACCTATACTCCAGTTCTACATGTATTCCAGTTCTACATGTACTCCAGTTCTACCTGTACTCCAGTTCTACCTGTACTCCAGATCTACCTGTACTCCAGTTCTACATGTACTCCAGTTCTACATGTACTCCAGTTCTACCTGTACACCAGTTCTACCTGTACTCCAGATCTACCTGTACTCCAGTACTACCTGTACTCCAGTTCTACATGTACTCCAGATCTACCTGTACTCCAGATCTACCTGTACTCCAGATCTACCTGTATTCCAGATCTACCTGTACTCCAGTTCTACCTGTACTCCAGTTCTACCTGTACGATACTGCATAACCTAAATACTGAATAAAAAGCAGTGATTTATGCAAATGAGCCTTTAACAAATCATTGTGTGTTTAATTGCACACTGATGTTTATGTTTAATTTTTTTGTAATTAGATTCATAAAATATCTCAGTATTTTAACGTTTTTTGACAATAGCATTGAGCTCTAGTTCCAGGGTGTTGGTGTCATCCCCATTTCCGATCTGTGAAATGTCACAGAGATTCAAATGAATTGCATTAGCAGAAGAGTTGAGCAGAAGATTTGCTGGCAAGTCATATGGCTTATTATAGACTTCAGTCTCCAGTTTATTATTTTGATCATTTAATCTTTGATTCATGGATCTGAAAAGCATGTTTTTACCCTCTTGTTCCAGCTCTTTTTATTTTTAATGCTTTTTTTTCAGATTTTCAGGGACCAAGTTGTTTTTTAACATTGCGCATGGTTGTACGTCCTCAGAGGTCTTAATTAAAGGCGAGAAAATCACTCGAATAAATCTGAGAACGTTACGACTTGAAGCAGTTTCTCAAGAGCCACTTGCATCATAGTGAGAGTTTAGAGAATTAAACTACTTCTAATTATCTTATGCTTTTCAATAGTAGCTTTTAGAGCTTAGAGGACACTGGACGATTGCACCTCACCAAGAAGGGGAAGAAGACATCAAAGAGACGTCTCCTAGAGAGCGATGGAGCTCGCTGGAGCCACAGCAGAACAAAAACATCTTTGAATTCAGTCTTTGAGTTGAGCTAAGAAAAACACTCTCAGTACTTTGGTCCTAGAAGCCATCAATAGCGCAGGAGGTGCCAATATATAGAGAGTTTTGTGTGTTTGCTACTTTTTCCAGCCTTTTGTAGGTGTATAAATCATTTTATTTAACCTTTCAATACATCATAGACCCCAGGTGGTACTCTAGGTACACTAGGAACTCTTAACCGAATCATTCCTCATTGGGACCTCACCAGTCCCAGACTAGTTTAACAACCATGGACCATCTCCAACGTTCTCCATATGCTGGATCTGTTTCTTCAAGCTCTAGGGTTTGATATATGAACTGAATAACTTTATTGTTATTGCTGTCAACCAGAGGAGGATGGGTTCCTCAGTTATGGTTCCTCTCAAGTTTGTTCCTTCACCTTTGTGTTATAATTAGGGGCTCGGACTCTGACCCTTTTTGCAAGACTGTTGGGTTCTAGGTTCTACGTGTCTAGGTTGGGTAATCATTATTAGAACTGCTTAAAACAGCCAACCGGATGTAGGCAGCAGCCAACCATGAGGCTTAACACCTAGTAAGCTAGTCTGGTGTTAAATAGCACCATCAATCAAAACGAGCAAAATCTGGTCGGTTGTAGTTCCTGTGCAACTGAAACACATCTGCATTATTTTGGTTTATAGTTTATGCATATTAGGATGCCAGAATAAAGGACAACCAATAAACCGTTATGAGAACCTGTGCAAATATATGATTGGTCCACTGTTTTCCTGCTCATAAGATCAGTAAACACTTTAGATAGGTAAAGATTCGTAAATATGTGTCAAAAAACTGATACAAATGAAATGATTATGCGCCTGATAGTGTTGACACATTTTGAAGAATTCTAATTCAAATGTATTTGTATATCTTATATATCTTGTAACTTGATTTAATTTAAATTTTAAAAACTTCTATTTTTTTATTGTAACTTTATTTTTTTTACTAATTTAATGGTTTATAACCTGGATAATAACCTGGTAGCACTAGGTCCATCCTGGAGGGCTGGTGTGCACTCATGTTTTGTGTTTTGTTGTATATTTGTTGTATAGTTTTCAGGTTTAGTCTTGTTCACTCAGGGTTTTCATTCTCTGTCTTGTGTTTTCAGTTACCATGTGCTAATGTTGTGTTTTCCCTAGCCATGTGCTTTTGTTTGGGTTCCAGTGTCACGTGTCTAGGTCATGTGTTCTTGTCCAGGTGTTGCTAGTTGTGGTGAGTATTTAAGTTCCTTTGTCCTCGTGTTTGGTATGAGTCGACAGGGATTATACCCAGTGTAATGTGGCCATGGTCCTTGTGCTTGTGATGTGTATCCGTATGTATTGTAGATAGTAGTAGGTCAATAAACCTGCTTCAGTATTCTTCTGTGAAGGTTTGCGTTTACTTCTCCACCCTTTTCTACAACCAGCCTGAGTGCTGGTGTTGTGGTTCACAAGTGGAATGTTACACCCCTGGCAATGAACAAGTAAGCTGAACAAGGTGAACTCACCAAACTGTGCTGGACAGTGGCCCTCCAGGGTTGGGTTTGGGCTCCCATGCTATTTACTATATATGGGAAACTTTATTTGAAATTAAACATTTAAAAATGAAGACTCCTACGGTTCTTGAGCTACCATTTCATTTATTACATACGTATCTTTACTATGACACAAATGTTGCATTTAGTTCTTTGTAATATTTAATATTTATGGGTGCTACAGGTTTTTATACCATTTTGAGAAAAATGTATAAGATGCAGTCCTAAAAAATCACAATAGATTGACTTTTTGATATCATTGAGGTCTAGTTCTAGAGTGTCTGTGCCATTTCTATTTCTGATTTAGTCCCCTTTACTGAAATGTTGAGATTTTGATTCATTGCATTTGAGCAGAAAAGTTTCTGGCAAGTCACAAGACGTGTTTTTACCCTGCGGTTCAATAAAAATATAAACTCATTTAATGTTGTATATATGGTAGACAGCAGGGGAGCCCACACTCGGAAAGCCAGGGTCAAACACACCTGGTTCTACTCACCTGTTAATACCAAGGTATAGTGAGGAGGGGAGCTACCAAACTGTGCTGGACACCAGGCCTCCAGGACTGAATTTGGGCATTTAGTGTATAGTATACGGTATAAAGTTTTTGCATTTTCCTCTCTATAATTGTTTATGGTTCTTTTTATTAATATTTTAAAAATTGGGTTTATAAAGCACCAATAATGCTTCTACAATTGTTAGAAGACGGAGCCTTTTTTGCACTGTATAGAACCCTATTTAGAACCTCATTAATAGCCCAGCATTTAAATTAAACATATGAATGTGACAAATCGGAATGGCTCATTAACATCAGAAGGAAACCGTGCACTGATTGGGTCGTTTCTAAAGCAATCAGGACAGGATCCTAAAGCTGCAAAATATATTTTTCTCTATAAATAACCTTTTTAAAATCATTGTCAATTATCTGAGAAAAAAGGGTAACTGAGATCAAATAAAGGCTGATGCATTGGAACAATTTATTGAACATTTTTGAACTACTCTCCATTCAACATTTTATTTTTCTATTAGTTTCGCGCTGTACTTCCAGCCAATGAGCTGCTGCCATTGCATGACATATATCATTTATCATTTATTGTCTTTTTACCCATCAGTTTCTTGGAGTAATGGTTGCCTTGCTTATGGTGCTATGTTCTAGCAGAGCCCTATTGTATTATGTTGCTTTGGAGATTGCCACCTGAGGGCATTGGGTAAAGAGTGTAAAAAGCAAGGTTGGATTAGACAGATCGAGGCACATCGTTCTTCCCCATGATTCCACATGATTCTCCCAGGACGACCACTTAGGCCTCTCTGAGCGCTCGCTAGTGCACAAACTATTTTTCACATCTTCTGACAAATGCAGGCGTATCTGCAACATAGAATACTGCATTAAAATTCCGCATGTCACACTCCTTTATCTCTCTCAAAGCACTGGATGAAAATGTCAAATCATTCTGCACGGCAAGTATGGGTTACCGCTCAATACCACACAGTTAATGAACAAAGGCAAGCCACAATGCTCTCACAGTATCTCTCGACGTTAGAACGACATGAGGTGATAATTCAGAAGCGTATTGTGTGCCAAACTGTGAAAGGCCTGATGTGGGACGTCACAGGGACGGAAGGGAGCAATTGGCACTGATGGTGAAAGCCATGCACGTCATTATTTAACAAATGGAGGTTCAACGCTGAGGTAATACTGAATCAAGGCGAAAAGCCCAAGGCTCTGAGCTATGAATCCCTGTGTTCAGAATGTGCTTATGGTAGCGTATGCATTGTTGATGTGATTTGTGCAAGCTCTCGATTTTTTTTAGCTTCTTTTTTCGCCTCTGAAGACAAAATTGGCACTGTCAGAAAAATTTATACCAAGCAATTCCATTAGCTCTTCAGGCGATGCACTACTTCATATTCATATATTAAAGCACCAGTCAGGATTTAAGGAGATCTTTTGGCCAAGGAATGGGAAGAAATCATTTTTTCTGCAGTAAAAGAAATTCTGGAGATATATAAACGAAGATAATAAATGATAAACGAAGATCTTTAGCCGTAGCCATCTTTTCTCTTTGTCCTAGTGTGACTATGAACTTCTCTAGGATGGTCTGTGAGGAAGCAGGGAACCAGGCTCTGAATCCAGAATGCCAGTCCAGATCTTACAGATACTCTAGATCTAAAGTTTTATTTTGCTGTACCTTACTTTTCTGAGCAGTTTATTCTCACGTTGATGTTTTATTTGGGTTGTTTTTGCACTGTGATGCCTGGATTGCCTGATGAAACTGGCTGAGATTAGACCCTCACTTTCATTTTTTAACAGCCTGCATGAAACTATATGAAATTTTCAATTATTTATAGTCTAGATGCAGTGGTATTTATAAAATGTGTAATATTTAGCAAAACTCCTCCAATCTACTTAAGTAAATGGTTTGCGCTCGAAATATTAGTCTATAATATTTGCTGGAGATCAGCCTGGAAGGTCTAGTGGAGCCCAGAGCTGCAACTAAACAGGGTGAAATGGCATTTGGCATTATGCTGCCCCCTGCTGGAACCAGCTCCACATGGAGATCAAAACTGTTTATAGTTTTAAAAAGAAGCTAAAAACGGCCACTGTCTTTAGTTAAACAGATTATCTACATTTGATCTTCTTTTAGTCTTTTATTACAAATCCTATTTGATTTTATTATTAATTTTCTTTTTATTTGGATTAAATGTAAAAAAGCTGGGGTTTTTTTACATCATTCATTTTAAACATCATTTTCTTTTAAAAGAGTTTTGCACGATAAATACAATAAAATAATACTTATGCACAAAGTATGAATAAAAAACTTTCATTAAATGATGTACAATTTTTCAAAAATCTATGGAATTCAACTTGAAATACCCTGTTTTTAAACTATAAATAGTTTGTTTTATCATTGCCTTGTCTGTTTTATCATTGCCTTATAGCTTGTTTTATCTGTGTGAAGCACTTTGAGATTTTTTTATGCAAAGAAATAAAATGCATTATAATTATTTTATTATTATTTGATGGGTTTAGTGTATGATTCTCTAGTCCTGGTCGCACCTGTGCAGTACGGTTTGAGTTTTTTCTGCTGGAGCGTGAGGGAAAGGACACACGAAGGGCGTGTTAATTAGCCGGGTTGAGTCAGGTGTGTTGGGAATGGGGGAGAACATTAAGCTCAGCCGTGCAGAGCGACTGCAGGGCACGGAGAGGGAAACACTGCAGCGAGGCATGATGTCACACAGGACAGGGGCTTCTAAAATGCAGAGGAAGTGAAGTGAAGGCATGTTTAATGAGAGACGGGCCGACTATCAATTAATGCACATTTTCAGATGCACTGCAGCATGAAATGATAGTGACAGTTGCTCCCTGAACGCATGCATGCACACACACACACTCAGAAGACGCCAACAAGAGTACACACACACTAACACACACACACTCTCAGGCAAAAGCACTTCACTGCAGGCAGAAAGTCTTTACCAGGTGGCAAACAGGGGTCGTCACAGTATAATGTATGGGCTTTTTATTGGATGGCAACAGGATGACACATGGGGATGGACAGGGTGGAAAAAGGAGGGAAACTTATTAGAAATGGACGAGTGAAGGTTGCTACCAGGGAGATGTACACTTTGCTACAGGGACGTAATGACCCAGGGGTTAGCCCCAGTTACACCAATGGCCCTGAATGTAAAAAGGTCTCCACTTTTGAAATGCTTTCAAAAATGTGTTCTGTGCCAGGCAGCAGACCTTTTCCCCTTTCAGTTAAAATGAAGTGAAATGTGAGTGAAATATGATATGAAAAATGCTAATATTCACAAAAATCCATCTAAGCAATGACCATAATAACACAAACCGCATATACAGCATTATCCATATCTTGAAGCAGCTCAACATCCGTCCAGCGTTACCACCTGCATTTAACCCTTAGAAGTCAAGAAATTGTTTTTTTTGTTTAATGTGTTGTATTCATGCACTTTTTTGTTTGTCTGTACACTTATGGATTTATTTATTGTTTGATTTATGTGTACATCATGGTACAATATTCAGTGTACAGTAAATATAAGAGTTGTGAGCTGATGCCAGTATCTTATTTCTTTTAATACCAAAATGAACATTTTTGTAGAAACTGGTGTGATATCTTGCCAGATTAACCTCACCGGTAAATATAGCATTTATTTATGTGAGGTAACAAATATAGACAAGTGAATAAACATATTTTTGCACAGCCGTCCAATGCTGCGTACACAATTACACCATTAATATCTGTTCAATAAAATTCTGATTGATTTTTTTTAGCAAGTAGTTTTAGTTTTTCAAAATGTGCATGATTCCAATTTCCCCATGTGTCACTTGAGTAGAATAGAATTTTGAGGAAAAGTTACAAAATCCCAGACAAATCACATGTTTTGTTGATTTTCTAAATAAATGTTAATGCATTCTCTGCCTGGAACAAATTTGTTTATATATTCATTTATTTATTTATTTTATTTTGTATTTCTTTTATATTAATTTTGTATTCAATTTTTATTTATATTATTATATACAAATGTTAATTTATTTGCTGAAAATAAAACTAATGTGCTATAAAATTCGCACTCGCCACATTATATATTTTAATATTTTTTATACATTGTAAATTCAATTAACAGCTATTGTGCCATAGAATGTGCACAAATGTGTAAAAGTGGAAGATGTGTTCATACCTTCGCCCTAAAAAAATCAACAGAACATGCGTTTAGACCCGGGGAACGTTATAAATTTGCTGTACGACTATATATAAACTCGAGACTTCTAAGGGTTAATGTCCACAGGCGTCTGTCATAAGCAAAATGACCAAATCTCATCAGGTGATGATGCAAAAGGCCCAGTAAGAGATTAGACAGCATCTGACCTGCTCTGATTACTGCTGACTGGAAGTTAATGCAGCCGCTGGTGATGGTCCCTGGCTGACAGAACACCCTATCTATCTCTATCACCGTCAGTGCTATCAGTACTCGGCCAATGAGCTTCCGCCCTCACGCAGTTCCCCCAGTGATACGCTAGATAAACTCCCAGCAAGAAAACAAGCATCAGGCTTTATCCCTTCCTGTATTCTCTCTAACTTCTCACCCAAGCATGGAATTACCCCATCCATAAACAGCTTTAGCCTTTAGCATAAACTGATGCTAATATCCCTGCGAGGTTCTGCTCCACAGGTCCAATTCAGAACATCCCCTTAGCCCAAAGTAACACTGCTTTGATGGATAGCCACTTTAGAGACCATGCCAGCACCACCCCCCACTCGTGTCCTGGGTGTAGGAGGCCGACACTACTGTTCAAGAGTCTGGAATCACTTTTGAACAATAATTGAATCCATTTACATTAAATAATAAATAATCCATTAACAGTAATTGTATTATCTGCCTTGATATCAGTTATACTGACATACTGAAAATTGGGAAATTTAAGTTATATTTATTTTGTTATTTCATTCCATTTTTAGAATATTTGGGCTGTCAAAGTTGATCGTGATCGCACATTCGCTTTCCTTTTAAAATTCTTTTTTAACACAATATCTGCATTTCTTTTGTTTTGGTTTGTTATCTGGTCTAAAATGTATCGTCCTATCTTCAGCCTTTAATATGTGGACGATGAACGGTGCTGCTATTTAAATTGTGTGGAATTTTTCAGCCATGACTCCAGACTTTTGATCAGCAGTGCACATTAAGATGCCCGGTGCAGTAGAGAAGGAAAGCAGAGCTGCACTTACCTTCCAGGCTTGTAGTGTCCAGCAGGTCAAACACGATGATGGCCACAGCAGACCAGGTGATGATGAGGGCCAGCACCAGCACCCAGGCCACGGGGGAGCTGAAGGTGGAGTGCAGGTCATCGGTCATGGTGCGCTTGGACGCCCGGTTGGGGCCGGCGCTCGCCTCACTGCCCCTGCTCTCCAGCACAGTGGTGGTGGTGGTGGTGTAGCTCCGTGCTGTGAAAACCGAGAGTAGAAACCAATCAGCCACAACATTAAGACCATTAATTACTCTGGCACATGTCAGGGAGGTGTAAATTGTGAGGTCAGTTCTTGAAATTGATGTGCTAGAAGCAGGAACGTAAGGATCTGAGGCCTTATTGTGATGGAGCATCTCCAGAACAGCAGGTCTGCAGCAGTTGGCACCTACCAACAGTGATCCGAGGAGGGCACCCAAGGCTCATTGATGCATGTGGGGAGTGTGGTCTGATCCCAAAAAGGAGCTCCTGCTTCTGTTTACAAAATGTCAATCCTGGCACAATGTTAGGCAGGTGGTGTTAATGTTATGGCTGGTTTACTGATCAGTTTTACACCGTAATTTACTGTAAAAACTGAACTTAACACAATAACACGGGTACAACACATCAAGGGCAAAGGTACTGCTGTTCTCTGTCTGTCTTTCTGTCTTTCTATCTTTCTCTTTGTCTGTCTGAAGATCTTTCTGTTTCTCTGTTTATTGATGTGTCTGTCTGTCTCTCTATCTGTCTATCTATCCGTTGTCATTGTCAGTTCCTCTGTTCTGCACTGTTGAGACTGAGCTCCATGTGATGGACACGGCGCTGATGTATCGATCGCTTATTGTTCTGGTATCTCCAAGGCGACAGGGAGACGTACGTGAACCCTTGCCACAGCTCGGCCACACACACACACACACACACACACACACACATGTGACCTCAGTAAACACTGCTGCCTTTCCAAAGGCCCCGGTATTGATCCGAGTCAGGGATCGGTTCCTGCCGTGGTTCTGTCTGTGGTTCCTCAGGTTGGATCTGTGTCTGAAAAGAGACGAGTGCTTCTTCTCCGTCGGCCATGACCCACAAAACATCTGATCAGGTTTACGTTCCTTTATTCCTCCCTCCGCTGAAAGAGTGCAGTGCTGGTGTATATTCATGTATATTAATTTATATTCATGTATATTACACTATATTAGTGAGTGAAGTGGATGTGACCGTGTCTGTCTCCAGTAATTTAATAAATCTACACTTCTGTTTAATGTTTGAATCCATATTTTTAATAATTGGTCTGTTTTTAATAATAAATCTGTTTTGTCACTAATCACTAGAAATCTGTAATAAAGATGGAAGATGATTTAATAATGACGTTCTATGTAACTCAGTAAAGTTCTACTAGAATTTTTAGATAACGTCTCTATAGTAGTATAAGTAAAGTGTGTGAAGCTCCATGTTTCCATTTGACTGTCTGTCTGTCCGTCTACTACCTGGTGTATCTGTCTGTATAACTCTCCATTTATATAGTATGGCTGTCTGTCTATCTATCTTTGTTTTTGTTTGTCTGTCTGTCTGTATAACTCCTTTGTTATACAGTCTGTCTATAATGTCTGTCTATCCACCACATTGTGTCTGTCTGTATAACCCTCTACATCGGGTCCCCTTATAACTTATAACAACTCATGGTTAAGTCATTGCCTTAAAAAAAAGTGTGTGTGTGTGTGTGTGTGTGTGTGAGAGAGCTCTGACCACCTGTTCTAGCTCTTCACACTGCACCATTAGTTCAACCACAGTGAAATGCTGACTCAAGCTTTTCCTGTACTGACTTCATTCAGACCCATGTTCAGCACATTCTCCTGGACGTCCAGGCAGAGGAGACATCCCAGGACCTTCAGAGACGCCCAGACTTTCTGTAATTCTGTCCTTTTCTCTCAGTGACATTGTGTTTATAGTATGACTCAGAAACAGTGCTGTCTGCGTTGCTGAAAATGAGTAATTAAGTCCAGTTACTAGTTACTTCTTTCAAAAGTACTGATTACTCAATATAAAACCACGTGTTTTTAGTCACTGAAAACCTAGATTTTCCAACACTTTTTTTTCGATTATGTGTGGACGAGGAAAACAATGATTTTTGTAAAAACTTCATGTACTTGGATTTTACACTGTTTGCCATGTTTGAATACATCCTCCTTCAAAAAATCGGTAATGACTTTTGCCAGCCAAGGCTCCTGATTGGCTAATGCTGCTGTAGGCAGAGATATTTTTAAAACCTGGACTGGGTCTAAAACTTCTTTTCTATTTTCCAGTGTCAAGTCCTTGATCAGACACTTGCTGACTGTGTGGGCAGGGTTTTGTAAATATGGTAGTGATAACTCTTTGCCTTTGGATGTTTGTTAGTCTAGAGATTTCTTACAAGATTTGCTACAATCTCTACAAGTAAATGTTTAATGTAGCTCACACAAAAAAATGAATTCATTAACAATTTCAATTTACTGTATTTCCCCAACGATCAGCCGCAGTTTATACATTGATTTTACAAACCTGGTGTTGGTGTCTTGTTTAAATGAGGTGGTTTATCTAAAAACATGAAACACATTCACTGAAAGTATAATTCAGTACAAAAAGACGACGTCCCCACATGATTAGTTGAATGTAAATGTGCTGTTTACTGCAGCAATGAACAGTTGGAAAAGCAACTCAAAGTAAAGATCAGATCCGTGATGGTTCAGTATAAAACACTGAACATGGAAAGCGCCTTTGTTTACCTCCATGTTCCACTGGAAACCGGAAATAAACAAGTTTTTTACCGGAACTAGCGTCAGTTAGCAGTTAGCCTAGCCGTCATGCTAGTCCTCGATGCACCAAAATACACAGACTCTCTGTGTAAAATTAAAGTGGTTGTAGAGTTGAGCTCATCTAAATGTAGCATATGATTAACCTTTACTAAATATAACTTTACAATCTGGTTGTATATTCTGGTGAATATGATGAACGAATTTAAAGATAAGAGATACAAAGAAGAAAACTCTTTCTTTGATGCTGGAAAATGACTCTGCACTGCTCCATCACTCTACTGCTAATGAAGTAATGAAGTTCTCGCACTTATGTGGTGCCACAGTACAGCGATGTCAATCATACATCTACATGTAAGTTCTTCAGTATAAAATTAGCACTGAAATGATAAAATTATTAGGTTTACTTTTTTTCAAATCCAAATCAGATCCATAAACATTGTTAATTGTGACCTGTGCTGATTTGCTGTTGCTAATGTTGAACGCGTCCATCTAGGATTTTACGGACGTTGTCTGGAGCTAAAATTCTGCAGCGTAGTTCTTGCATTGTGGTATGATATCGGTAAGTTCTATATTTTATTAATTTAATAGTTTATGCTGAACTACAGTATAATGTCACTGGTATTGAGCTCCAATGGGTCCAGGGGTGAAATTAGATTCTTCTACTTCAGATCAGTAAATTCAGTAACACTGCAGCTAATAACATGGGGATTATCTTAGAGTTTTAAACATAAATGAACATTTTCTGTAGATTATAATGTGGGGGAAATACAGTATTATATTTATGATATACTGGCAGTACATGGGTGGTGCAGTGGTTATTCCATTTGTGGCAGATTTGCCAGCACTCATAATTAATATTTTCACACAAGTAGAAAGCAATTTAAATAAGTGTTACTTCTTTTGATAAGATCATTAGAATAGAACAGAATTCCTCCCTGTGAATGGTTGTCTCTATGTTGCCCTGTGATTGGTCGGCCTTCTTTCCAGGGTGAACCCTGCCATGGGCCCATAGTCATCTGGGATCAGCTCCAGCTTCCCCGTGACCCAAAATATGTACACAGTATGGATGGATATATTGACAAATTCCCAAAATATGGGAACATGGCCAAAAAATCTAAACCATTTATGGGCAATGGCATTAGTTTGGGGTTAAACACCATAGAGGAGCGATTGAAGCGTTGAGTTTTTTCTGGGTCGATCTGTAGGAGACAGTTCTTCACTGCCATTGGGAGGCGCGTTGAGAAGAACCAGGAAATGACCCTGGCACTTATGAATAGGAAATGGAGGAATGAGCTGCTTTTGTAGCTCGAGTGTCTCCAGAATGATGAGGATGTGTTTAAAGTGCGTTGGATTGTGTCGCACTCTATCGACTTCATCAACAACGGGTGGAGAAATAAGGGTCGGCCTTCAGCGTTTGGTAGAAGGATACGAGTCGGGCGACTCTCATAAAAAGACCTTGGGTCCCCGTGTTCATATCCATGGCAACTAATAGCAGATCAGTCAGAGAAAGCTTGCTGAGAAAACTGAGTCAGCAGACTTAGTCAAGTGCTGTCGCCCTTATTTCTGGCACCTTCGGTAGAGCTCGTTTACCCACTTCGGGCGCTTCTTAGACTTTAATCACAACGTTTCTCTGACAATAAGCTATTTCACGCAAGGTCGGAATGCATTTAGCAGTATTCAGTCATTAATAATTGCTTTTGGAACAATCGCGCATCAGGAAAAAGCACGTTTTCCAAAAGTTGAGCATCTGAAATCTTTAAAAGCCTTCAATCCCTTAAAGAACATCACATTCCTTTCAGGGTCTTTAACCTTATCACTTATACGAGAAACACAAAGCTCAACTACAATACAGATACCTAAACTGGATTAAGCAGCTATACTTCCTCTCAGGCAGATTGAGCCATAATTCAGTTGGTAGCACATGCATGTTTCGCAGGGTCTGCTATATGATATCGCCTATTTTTAGCAGCCTTCCTCCACAAAGCAGCGCTGAACCGGCTGTGAGCTCAGCGTGAACGTGGAGCCATTTCTCTGAAATATTCACTCATACGGCGCCTACAGAGCTAAACAATGCAGAAGATGACTGTACCTTCCATCTCAACGCTCTCCAAAATCAAGGTTCTCCTGCTCGTGTCCCCTCAGTCCAGGGCCTGGATCCCTCAAGATCTGTCACCTGCTGCTTACAGTCAATGAAGTAACCAGTCAAACCCCTCACACTCTCCACAGGCCGGAGCTCTTCCAGCAGAAGTGCTACCAACAAAAAAAATCAGAAAGACTAGCGGATAATTCGAACCCCCTGTTTGATTGTCCCCGGCACGGAAGGGGTGTAGGTCAGGAAGCGCAGGGACACATGGGACGGGCTTGGAAGTAACCTTACCCCTGAGTGGACAGGGCAGTTTATTCTTAGAGCCCCAGCAACGGCAGCATTCTGCTTTACCTTATAAGGCTCAGGGTGGAACCACGTTCATCAGCAAACACATGCCCACAGATAAACAAAGAGCCTGAGGAATATCTCAAAACCAGAGCTGCCGCGTCAGCAGGGGGTTCTCCTCACTGGTGAGGTTCTCTGGGTTCTGTATGGTGTAGTTGTGTATAGTAGTTGTGATGAAGATGATGATCTATTGTATGATATTTGGTTGCTGCTCAGCTCCTCTGCCAGAACTTCCTGGACCATAACTCTCCTGCAAACGAGAAGGTCAACAGGGCGTTCGCCTCACTGATGAGGTTCTGTGGGTTCTGTAGGGTTCTTATGCTGATTTCA
Organism: Lepidarchus adonis; assembly: GCA_037576955.1. Taxonomy (NCBI): domain Eukaryota; kingdom Metazoa; phylum Chordata; class Actinopteri; order Characiformes; family Lepidarchidae; genus Lepidarchus; species Lepidarchus adonis. The sequence goes on from JBBIGC010000152.1 coordinate 952,588, forward strand.
GATCTGGGTTTGGTTTTTCTCCAGCACGTATAGTAGTTGTGATGAAGCTGATGATCTATTGTATGATATTTGGTAGAATCAGAGCTGCTCAGCTCCTCTGGCAGAACTTTCTAGACCATTTTTTTCACCATTTAGTCTCAGTTCAAAAGCTGCTGATTCAGAGCAGAAACTGAATAAAAATTCACTTCCTGCTCCAATCTAGAGATCTTTCCAGAAGATCTTTGTACAGTAAGTGATGAGCGAGGAGAACGTTCTCACCAGGACCTTCAGTCAATGGAGCGTTTCTACCAAGGTTTCTGGAATGAGAGAATGATGAGACTACTGCTGGATGGTGTATGTCCATAATCAGACCCAGAGGAAGAAGATCAGACTGAAGAAACAGTGACTCAGTTCTGTAGATGGAGCCAGTGTGAGAATCTGTGACGTCGCACTGAAGAGATTGAACAGTTTCCTTCATTGGTGCTGATACATTGTAGATGCGAGTGCAGTTAAACTCACATTACTCCTCACACACAAAGCTGGACACAGATCTGAGATCAGACACTGAGTTAGAAAAGTGGGTGTGGTCTCTGAGAATTATTTTTGCATAATCAGTTGATGGTTGAGATGTTTGTGCTCAACACATCTGCTCCAAAGCCCAAAATTTCCTCTTTTTTCAATTTACTGCCTGAATCATACAGTCTACAACCCCAATTCCATAAAAGTTGGGACACATATTTTATTCACAATAGAACACAAAAAACATATCAAACGTTTAGATTGAGTAAATGTACCATTTTAATAAATACACTACAATTCTCCAGATTCTCAGAATCGTTTGATGTTATGAGTTGTAGATGATGAGATGTTTAAAGTCTCAGTTTTACATTGAGGAGCTTTTATTCTGAAATTGTTTGTTTCTAGGCCCAGTTTAGTGCAGATTGGTGAAGCTCCGCCCATCTTTACTTCTGAGAGACTCCGCCTCTGAGATCCTCTTTATACCCAATCAGCTGGTAAATGTTCTTCCCATTGTTTATATTAGCAACACTTACTGTCGTGGATTTTTGTTGCTCCGTCCCATTTTTTGAGCTTTGCAGTTGCATCACATTGTTTGTGTGATAATAACATGTCTCACTTTCAACATCTGATCTGTTTTCTATGTTCTATATTCTACACACACACACACACACACACCAACTTCTTTATATATATACACACACACACACACACACCCACACACACACCAACTTCTTTATATATATATATATATATACACACACACACACACCAACTACTTTATATATACACACACACACACACACACACACCAACTACTTTATACACACACACACACGCACACACATACACACATGCACATTAACTACTTTATACACACACAACACATTTAGAATCTTCTTTTTGTTTTTACATTATTTTGTTTGTTTGTATTTATTTTAATGAGAAATTGTGTTTTTGCTGCTGAAAGACTCTCACTGAGAAATAAATGGGAAAAAACAATTCGCTTAAAGTGATTTAATTACATTTTAAAACTGGGAGCTGGTTCCTGCGGTTCTGTATGTGTCGTACTTAACTATCTCGATATGTCATACTGCACGTTCTAGATATGACATACCACATGTTCTAGATATGTCATATTACACATTCCAGATATGTCATACTACACGCTCTAGATATGTCATACCACACGTTCTAGATATGACATACCACATGTTCTAGATATGTCATATTACACATTCCAGATATGTCATACTACACGCTCTAGATATGTCATACTACACGCTCTAGATATGTCATACTACACGCTCTAGATATGTCATACCACACGTGCTAGATATGTCATACCACACGTTCTAGTAGTAGATATGTCATACTATATGTTCTAGATATGTCATACCACACGTTCTAGATATGTCATACTACACGTTCTAGTAGTAGATATGTCATACTATACGTTCTAGATATGTCATACCACACGTTCTAGTAGTAGATATGTCATATTACACATTCCAGATATGTCATACCACACGCTCTAGATATGTCATACCACACGCTCTAGATATGTCATACCACACGTTCTAGATATGTCATACCACACGTTCTAGATATGTCATACTGCACGTTCTAGTAGTAGATATGTCATATTACACATTCCAGATATGTCATACCACACGTTCTAGATATGTCATACCACACGTTCTAGATATGTCATACCACACGTGCTAGATATGTCATACCACACGTTCTAGATATGTCATACTACACGTTCTAGTAGTAGATATGTCATACTATACGTTCTAGATATGTCATACCACACGTGCTAGTAGTAGATATGTCATACCACACGTTCTAGATATGTCATACTACATGTTCTAGTAGTAAATATGTCATACTACACGTTCCCCGAGACGGATGAGCAGTGAAGGAAGGAAGCTAAGCTGTTTACTGAGGCTTATTAAATATTCCAGCAAAACAAGCCAAACCTTTCTCCTAAATTGCACAAATGGAACATTTAATGCACTTGACCTTTAAAGAGCAAATTGCATTTTATCCGCACAACTCTCCTTTCTCAGCGGGAGAGGATCTGGGAAAGAAAGGTGAGGAATTTTATCTTCCGTGCAGTGAAAAGAAGGGATGAAAAAGGCTGGGATGTGTAACCTGTCAGCACGGTACGCACCAACGACTCCGGAGCATTTTTTACATCTTATTAAAGCGGCGTTCGGCCCAAAAGCGCCCTGGCGTTCTCACCTTTCTCACACAAGTGTGAGAGAGCCTCTCTCGGCCACACACACATCAACAGGTCGAGATGAAGCTCGCAGGTCTGATGAAACTGAGCGCAATGAAGGGGAAAATGACTGGCATTCTGCGAGTGTGTGTGTGAGTGTGTGTTTATGGAGGATTTATGTAGAAGCAGAACGTCCTGGTTAATGTTCTGCCAGAGCACCTCAGGGCTCAATCCTACATCCGCTCGGCACAACCATCCCATAATAGAGGCCGAGATGGCATTTGTGACCTCCTTATCTTCCTACACAGAAGAACAGTTCTGCTAGATTTACATCGAAATGCTGCCGCCTCTGTAAATCGCCTCTGAAATAGGGGAGCAAGACTCCATCAAACCACAGCCAGCGTTTCGTGATCGGTTCAGATGGAGGCTTGGCCAAAGGAACATGACATTCAACTATATATATATATATTGAAGCTCATGGAGAGAAAGTCAAGAGTGTGGAAAACAGTAATCAGAGCAAAGGGTGGTTATTTTGAAGAAACTAGAATATAAAACATGTTTTCGGTTATTTCACTTTTTTTTGTGAAGTACAAAACTCCACATGTGTTCATTCATAGTTTTGATGCTTCAGTGAGAATCTACCAATGTAAATGGTCATGAAA
>JBBIGC010000152.1:957440-967978 GCA_037576955.1 Lepidarchus adonis
AATGTTGTGTGTTGACCTGTGGGGGCAGTAGTGAGTGTGAGCTGTGGGGTTTGAGGTTCATCCTTCATTAGATGATGAAATATGGATCAGTTCTTTATTAGAGCTGAACCTTCACGTCCATATGTTAAATATTCTCCTGATACGGTGACGTCCTCAGAGAAAACGTCGCCCCCTACTGGATTCTGACTGCTCAACGGGTGCAGAATCATGGGACATTTCTGAACCTCTGTTACGTTAAATTTATGCCATGTAAAGACAAAGACGTCTTCATTCTGTTCATTAGGTTTTAAGCAGAAATTAACTGAAAATAAAGGCTAAAATATTTTTTGTGATTTTTTTTTTCCATAAACCACACCCATAATTCTGCTCCATCTATATGAATAGCTGGGTGTAGTTTAAGTGGGTGACTATTGACCTCGTAGCCCAAGTGCTAAATGAAAGAAGCCGAATTGTGGACGTGTCAACATTTTTCCTTTTTAGCGCAAATTATTTATTATATGTTCAGGTCGTCATTATATCAGACAACGTTTGATATTTGACGTAAAGTTCTTACATCACACTTAAAATCAGGTCATAATTTATTCATTTGACGATTTTAGTGCTACTTTTATTCCTTGTTTGATTCCTTGAGTTAGCCACGCCCATCCCTGAACACTCATGCACATCCACATTTAATGGATCAGACCTCCATCAACACGTTCTCCCCCAGTGGGGTTCCGTCACCGGGGAGCCTGTGAGCCTGTGGCAGCTTGACCTCAGTAATACTCTGGCTGTTGAACATGCCTGACTTCTGCAGGGGGATTTACATAAGAAGAACGACGCCTCCTCATGCATATTCATTCCCTTCGCCCCGTCGCACTCGTCTCCTTGACCCCAAAGATATTCAGCGTTAGAGGTTCGTTCAGAGGAACATCTCTGCATTGCTGTGTTCCGTCCTGGACCCAGAGGTGCGGTGATGGACAGACATTTCCACAGGAACACAGAAGAGCCTTCACTGAGATTAGGAGAGAACGTTCAGTTCTTGACAGTTACGGCCACTTTACTGATCTGATGGGTTCGGGCTGAACGTGGAACGGTTTTATATGTTGAAAGAGCATAGTTTCCAAACTGCAAGGGCTACACTTATAATTATATCCTGTATTATCCAACATTATCTGTGAATTTAAATGGAGGGAGTGTAGTAATAATGATCTGTGATAAAGCAGAGCTTGTGCATCGGCAGCCTGGCACAATACATTCAGTTCTCCAACCTCAAGATTGGAAGTGACTTTCTGGGGAACAAAGGGCCTGGGTGAAAGGAAAATTCACTGCTTGCTGAATTCGCTTTTGAAATGCATTGTTACAAGAACACGTGTAGAGTTGTATGCACTTCATTTTTTGAGTTATTGGCCTTTTTTGCATTATTATATAAAACATATGCAGTGAGAAGATTGTCTATAGCCAGGAAGTGAATGAAGTAAGTGTAGATGAGCAAAACGAGCAGCGAGCACATGATAGATTCAGACTAAAGAGAAAAAGAGGAAATAAAACTTGTGGTGTGGGAAATCATAAAGCATAATCATGAAGTAGATCAATGTGTTTATTGAGGGAGAAATTTAGATTAGAAATGAAGATAGGGAAAGTACTTAAATATATATTCTGACAAATCAGACAAAGGTCAAAATGTTAAAGAAACGACACTTTATTTGATTGATGTTTCACAAGACAAATCCCTTGCTCCAACAGTTCATGAAATATTAAATTATAAAATGAGATCTGCTCTAGATTTAGTTAAAAGTAAAAAAGGTAAAAAAGTAAAAGTAAAAAAGAATCAAATTCTATAAAAGTGCCAAGAAAATGAAGAAGAAAATGTAGGAAGTTAATAATACATCATCAAATTAAAAATAATTGCATTGATGATATTAACAAAAAAAATATACGAAAAGAAAGGCAGCAATAGTTTTCAAACATAATAAATGAAAACAAGCCTAGAGTTCTGTTTTCAACTATTGACCACCTGCTAAATCAACTAAATGTGAATTTTTTGCTGTATTCTTCAATGATAAAATTATTAATATTTGAGCAAACAGAACAAAACCAAATCCTGAAGTAAAACTAATCATTAAAACTATATTTACAATGAATACTTTTAAAAAGATGTGAAAAAGAACTGTATGATTTCGTTATTCAGTTATTTGCTATATTCATCAGCATGTATCATAGGAATATGACGGAGCTAAAGCAGATCGGCAGGAAGAATGGGATCAGATTGTGCAGGTCTGATCCACAGCTACAGGAAGAGTCTGGTTGAAGTTACTGCTGCCAAATTATTAACCAGTTATTAATTCCAAGGGTACACATACTTTTTCCACCAGCAATATGAATTGGTTTTTCTCAATAATGACATAAAAAGCTCGTTTTAGGCACATTGTATTTGTCAACACTTTTTACTTAGAGGAAGATCAGTTCACATTTTATGACAAATTAATGCAGAAAAACGTGAAATTCTAGAATGTTCACAGTAGGTTAAACATGCAGTTATTGTTTTTGTATTTGTGTATTCAGATCAATAATACTAGATTCATTACTAATACAGTGTATGTCAGTGTGTTGGGTTCTCATTTTCACAGTATGAAGAGCTTCCTCTCTTTCTGCGATGCTTACAAAAGCTACTGAGCATTTATTTTGTAACTTCACATATATTTAATACTGTATGCCAAATAACTGAGTGCTGATAGAGTGCTCCCCCTTGTGGAGAGTGCTCTGGCTGCTAAACTCGGCTTTATAATGGCCTGTTATTTTCCTGTTTCTGCAAATCACAAGAAAAAAAAGTTATTTTTAGAAATTATAACAGCCCTACAATTCATATATAATGTTTTTACATATGCAAGTTTCAGCTTTTTAAAATATTTAGAAATATTACAGCCTGCTGAGAAATCCGACTGGAGCTGGTGTTGGTGCTATTCTCTCATGATCAACACATGAGCATTCAAAAGTACAACAATGACTTTGCTGGAAACCAGATCATCTGATCCACTAGAAACTTTGCCTAATTAGATAGTAGGGGTGTGACAAAATATTGATATGGCGATATATCATTGTCCTTGCTCACACAATACAATTATCGAGACATTGACGCCAATATCTATATTTAAATTAATAAACATTTGCCACCAATTTGACTCACCAGCATTGCTACTTTTCTCCTCTGGGAGGCGCTGATCGACTGAGTGCAGGAGACATGGGTGAAAGCTGAAGAAGATCTTCCCAACAGAGAAACCCAGAGAAAGCTCGGCTGAGAGACGCCCCAGTCACAGAGTGTGGATTATATTATGATGACTGTATCTCTGTGCATCTCTTTCCTGCACTTGTTTCATATCGATGGATGACGATGATAGAGAACCGTCAACATGAGTAAACACATTGCTGGAGAACATCTTTTAAAAGGTGGAAAGACCCAGTAATCCAAGTGTTCAGAAATGTGCGTCCTCACCAGTATCCACTTTTTGCTGAACTGGAGAGGGAAAATAAGTGGTAAGAGTTGCCTTATGGGAGTTGTAGTTCAGTTGGTAGCACGATGTTAATGCTACTTGCCAAGTGACAAAGGGAACAGAAGTAAAACCCTGAAGCTGAAGTAGCGGTTTCTCTGCTTCCAACCACGGTCGCTAAGCAAATATGGGAAAGTTAACAATAGCATTTTTGTTGCTTATGTAAATTAATAACACGTCATTGTCGGGCAATATATCGTTTATCGTACAATTGCTGTTTTGCGATATTATTATTATCGTGGGCCACGTAACGCGTATCATATGGTGAGATACCCATCAATTCCCATCTCTATTAGATAGTCTGAGTTTTAGTTTGTTTTTTGGTTTAGGCCTGGTCCACAGGCAGGATTCAATCAGGTAGTCTCGACGGTGGTCGTTGAGCTCTCGTTGTTGACTTGTTTTCTGGGGAGGGTTGACAGGACGGCAATGTAGGTGGACGACCTGACTCGCTAACCTTTCATTAACGTGTGTGTGAATTATAGACCTCGATCGTCCAACCCACAGAGGATAAATCCTGGGGAGACACCACTCTCCATCAGAACCGGGGAAACTTCTCGGATGAGATGAAACAACTCCAAGGAAATTAGAACAGTCCAGTTTGATTAGATTCAACTCGGAAACATCATATTTATTCTTGAGTAGTTTTCTTTTTTTAAAGCTACTGTCACTACAGTGTCAACACCATAAGTCTGTTTTTCAATCCGGCTATGAATATGACGTCTGCGCATGTTGGCAGTGTAGTGTATCCAATAATCGATAAGGTTTCCTTAGTGTTCTAAATGTTAGGATTTTCTAATCCGTACTGATGTAGTGCTCAGAGCCATGGATCTGGAGATTCAGTATATCTGTGATGTTCTTCTTTCAGGATTGAATGCCTCACATAAGTGAGGAGCATGGAGCTTTCGATGTTGTGAGCACACCTGTGTATTGGCCTCTTTTATTCATAATCAATAGTTTATTTTCAGATATTTCCAGAGAGAGAGAGAGACTAACCACAGAGTCTGAGCCGTGAAGAAGCGTATTTGGGTGATGAACATTTTCATCTTCCCGCGTGCATCACGTTTGCCTGAGCACCTGAGGGAACGAGGGATGCCTGTTTTTCTTCCTGGACAATGCTTATAATAGGGCTGGACGATATGGCAAAAATTTACATCACGATATATTTCTTAATTTTGGTCGCTACGATATAATTTCGATATCGATATGGACAATAAAAAAAAGCCTCAGGAAAAAACTGCAGAGGACACACACAATTTGCAAAGTCTATAATACCTCCAGGCTCCTCCTATTAAAATGATATAATTTTTAAAAATAAAAACAGTACCAAAATAATAATTTACACTTTTTATTTGTATTTATCCTTTACAAACAAGAAATGTGAAATAAACTATGAAATACATTAAACTCTCAGACTCAATAATAATAACAATAATATATTTCCATTTAAACTAGAACAGGCTGACTATTCATATACACTGAAACAACAAACAAACTACTGCATCCCATTCTCGTCGAGAGCGTTTCTTTGGGGCAGTGGAGGCCTAGTGTTTAGAACAGTCGCAGGTTCAAGTCCCAGCCTGGGCACCACTGAGGAACCCTTGAGCAAGGTACCGTCCCCCTTCACTGCTGCCCGGGCGATGTTGATAGCTGCCCACTGCTCCATGTGTGCACGTGTGATGGGTTAAAAGCAGAGCACAAATTTCGTTGTGGTGACTGTGTGTTCACAATGACAGAAAAAAATCACTTTCACTTTCAGCCAAGGTAAAGAAACTAAAATAATAAAATAAATAAATAGTGAGCAACAACAAAAACACATTGCTCTGGCCGGAACATTGTTGAGTGTTGATGACACAACTCTCCGGCACATTTTGCAGAGAAACCGAAATTAAACTTGAAATTAGCGCATCAAGTCTAATTTTGACGGATACGGATCAAGAACGCAACACAGAGCGCATGCGCCAACTCCAGACAACCCCGTCACACCGTCATTTAAACAAAAAACACCATAAAGTGAATCAGTGTCATTCAAATGTGAACTTTAAATGCTGAAGACACTAAACACAGTTAAAGCTGAGCAACAAGGACAATGTTAACTGGGAAGCACTAAACATGTTTGTAGCACAGAAATCAGCAAAAGCCGTTGGTTTGATGACTCCTGTGTATGGTAGTGTGCTATAGAAATAAACCTGCCTTGCATTTAGCATGGACTGAAGGACTGTAGGAGGAGAGAAACAAGAGGGAATACGTTGAAAAGTATGTTGGATAGAAGATTTGAAGGCTGAGGGTGTGCTTCAGGCATGGTTTTCCTTCTAAAATGTAATTTCGTCCTAATTGCATTTAGCATAGCACATAGAAAACATGCCTGGAAATGTAATAAATAAAAAAAACAAGCAATTACAGAATCTAAAAATGAAGATGAAAGTTTAAGGTCACCCAATTAGAGGCTGCTGGATTGATATCCGGTGCTGGGGGCGCTTAGACTTTTGTGTGATTAGGGCAATAAGGCCCCAACGAGCACTTTAAGCTTCAACCTTACTGTGATCAAATGCTATTGCCTCATCTGTGGAGACTACAAGGAGTCTAGAATTTGAAATAATAAACATTTATTACAAAATACAGGCTTTAAATCAAACATAATTTAAAATAAAATATTTTTGTAATAATTATTTTTAAAATACTAGGTCAAACTCATTTATGGTCTGTCAGACCAATGTGACTGACATAGCATGACAACACAAAACCGTAGCATATAAATGCAACAAAATGAAAAGTCCAGATGTAAATTAAATATGCATGTTTTGTTTGTTTAAATGATTGTTGATGATTGTTTTTTTTAAAAATAGTTGTTAATATACATACGATAGTATAATACATACATAATGCTGCCATCTACATCAGTGCTTCCAGTTATGCTGCTTACATACAGTATAGTTATTGGAATTGCTACATAATGCTTCAGAGTGAGCTGCAGTTAGTTTAGCTGGCACTGAAACAGTAAGCAAATGTCTTACAAGACATTTAGGTCTCATTTGTGTTGTTAACCCTCAGTGGAAGGTTTTTTTTAAACCAAGCAGTTATTCCCATTACTGTGTAAGTTTAGAGTGCCACACTCCTGTGTGCTTCAAGAGCCGTGTTACGTAAAGAGCACAGTATAAGATTTTAAGCTGTTTGACACCTGTGTTATTTTATTTCAGTTTTACTGGAAACCCTCTTAAACTGGCTGAAATGTTTATTAGCCTAACACTGGCTTAATTGTTGCTGTTGCTTTGACATGAGAATCGTGAAAGTTGCGCAGAATGACATCTTCTACAGTGTTGCAGGAGAAACAGAATGCCTGTTTTTAATGCATTCGTGACTCTCTGAGTGTTTATGACATGTGAGATTTGTGTCTGTGTGTGTGTGTGTGTGTGTGTTGGAGTGAGAGCGGAATGTAAAGCAGTATAAATAAAAAAAATAAAGCTCTGAGTATTCAGGGGGTCCTCACACCTTACGTCAGACATCTGTTCCTCTAAAAGTCGGAACCCACCTACATCACACAGATGGAGCATGAACAATGCCGTCTTCCGTGCCGCTTGCCAACTAACTCCCACTCAAGTTTTGTTTTTACTTTGCAAACATACATCAGAAGAGACAAGACTTTATACATTTATGGAAGATGGTAGATGTAACCACGAACTACTGTATGTTGAGTTAAACCTGCACAGGGGTTCCTCGTCTTAGCGCATACTTGACTTACGAAAAGTTAGTGTTTACGAAGCTGCCTCAAACCCTATTTTTGTTTTTTTGGGTTTTTTTGTGAAAAGTGAAAGTACCTTTAATAAAATGCTTAAAAAATGCAATACAGAGCCTCAGGTGGTTGAATGTCTCCCTCTGGTGGACTGGCAGAGAAATGGCCCCAGTGTAAAACACAGTAGATGCTTATGTAAGGGGTTTTGACTTACGTTAAAATACAGCTTACTACAAACGACGAGGAACAAAACCCTGTCGCAAGTTGAGTACTCCCTGTATTTATATCGGGTACATCGAGTATCAAGTACACAGTGAATCGGCTGTACTGTTGAATCTCTCTGTTAACTATGCTATACACAGAAACACATATATACATACGTATATACACATTTTATCATCATTTTTTTAAGCCTCTGTAATATTGAAGAGAAAATTTGATATTGTGATGGCCCTAGGTGGAACTAACATCTGGAATTTGTCAGTTATGGATAAATGCCAACAAACAAAGTTTTTCTTGCTTATCATGCTGCACAGGCATGTGGGATTCATGGGGTTACTTTGATTATTATTATGTTTAGTTCAATTATTTTATGGTCCGCTGAAGCCTTTATGGTCAGTTAGTATTTTCTCATGATCTTCATTTTAGTGGATGAACAGGAAACACAATACAGCCTCCAATTAACACTCAAGCATCATTGAGATTAATTAGACCAAGTGCTCTGGATGATGGATGATGGTCGACCTACTTAACGTTAATCCTTTTATTAGTTTTACCTGGAAAATCATAGGCCATGCTCCTTAGACTCACCATTACCACATCCGACCATGTTCCCCACAGGTAAAGGAGTAAATACCCACGTCAGAAGTAGAAGGGAACAGCATTGATATAGGAAGTAGGGTTAATAATCAGCTAATAATCATCTGCAAGTTTTTTATCCACTTTTCCTTCTTCTTCCAAAGCTTTGTTTTATCCGTTAACACCTACATGGTACATAACATGGGTGTGAGGTTGGGTCGTCTGGACAACCTGAGAGTTCTACCAAGAATTTTAGCACTCTAGTGCCTGAGGGCTATGCACTTATACCCTCTGAATTCTGCTGAACTTCACCCCTTCACAGTTAGCATCTCACAGTTAGCATCTCACAGTTAGCATCTCACAGTTAGCATCTCACAGTTAGCATGTCACAGTTGTGCAGCTTCTATGAAATATACAGTAAATCTGACTGAGGTGAGTCATCCATGCATTTGTTGGAAGCTACGTAAGATGTACAGTACAGCCTGGATATCCTCTCTCACAGTCGCTTACAGATTTATTAGTAAAACGACTGTGGCACTTCTCGCAGTGGGCACTCTCCACATGTTGGCAGCTTCCATTCCTCTCAGTCAAATGCCATTTGCGTTTAGCGCTGCTTCCCAGATTAGCCCTGATCATCATTTTGGCCCCAAGGCAACGATTTTTTTCCCCTGCCTCATTGAAATGCAAACGAATATTGAAATGAATTATCTTCATTAACAAGAAGGCATATCTTGATGAGTTTTATTCACTCAGTGCCCTTCGTCTCCTGGAGCCATCAGCAATATCGACATTTGGTTCCATCAGAACTTCCATGTGCCAGACACTTCGGGCCTCCAGGGCTTCTCTTTAGGTTATATTATTAATGAGGCTCCAATCTGGGCTTCCACCACTTTTTTCCTGCTCAATTTCTCCTCATATCACCACTGTTTAGCTCTGTGACGTTTCCGTTTTCCCTTTTTTATAGACGATGGTATGGTACACAAACAAGGTCATTAGGTTACTTTGCTCAGTTTATGATATTAATCTTTTTTTTTCATTTTTTGTTTCATAGTCTTTTATTTCTTGTTGGATACTTTGTCCAAACATGGCATCTGAAACAGAATCATTTGTGCAGTATAAAAAGAATAATGAGTAAAAAAATGTAATAATAAAAATGTTTTTACTGCACACAGGAGATTTAAAAAACACTTTATTTCCCACAACCTTTAGTTAAACATTTATTTTATTTGATCTTTTATCTTTTACCTATCTTTTAACTTTATCTGACTTGTAAATCTTATAATTTAGCTTTTTGTGCTCTGTAAAGCACATTGAATTACCTCTGGTATATTATTAAGCTTGGCTTGACTATTTTCTGTAATATGTATTTTTCTGTATATTTTGCTACTTTAATTTTGCTTTTTCCTTTCTAAATTTCCTTTATAAATTTAGTCATGTCAGCTTTTATTGTTTCCACCATATTCACCTTGCAAAGTTCATAGTGAAAGGAAACAACGTTCTACATACAAACACAGGACGGTGTTAATTGTACAAACATTGCAGGACAGAGGAGGAGGTTCCTCCTGAGGTTTTTTTTCTCCAGTTTTTGAAATTTTCTCTGTCACGTGTTAGGGGCTCGAACCCGGATTCTGTAAAACTCCTTTGTGACGACGTCAGAGGTGAAAATCGCTGTAGAAATGCATCTGACGGTTCTACATGGTGTGTACATGGTTCAAAGTGTCAGGTTGTGCAAATATGCAACAATATTACAGAAAAAAAACGAATGCACACATGACACAGGAAACAGCATAATGTTGGAATTGAATTTGAATAAGCGTGTGCGTGTGTGTGAGAGAGAAAGAGAACAGTCTGATTTGGTCTTATATATACATTTTATTCATAAATGTATAATAAATAAACATTTCACTGCATGTTTTACTTGTAGAACTGTCTCTACGGCTGCACTGCATGACCACAGTCACTAATTTACAAATATATGGATAAGAATTAATTATTATATGCATTTTATTAATTTATTCCATTATATTTATGTAACATTTCAGAGTCTGTCATCCTTCAGTCGAGTCGAATCCTCGCCTATGTAGCATTAATCTATTTAAATATTACAGTCATTTATGAATATGTTCATACTGAAGGAAGTACACAGCGGGACAGTCTAGTGGAAGCTTAAAGAATTTGTTTTATTTTACCACATAAAATATTCAGTGGGCCTCTGGACACACACACTACTTCTACATGTGTGGACGTATGCGGGAAGTTTGGAAAGCCCTTCTCCAGAGCTTTGTTGAATTCCTTGGTTGCTGGTGGGTCCTCTCACGGTTTATTCCTCCACTTTAAAAAGGCGGGTTTATTTCTATAGCACATTATCATACACAGAGGTCATTCAATGTGCTTAACAGAGATAAAATAAGCATAAAAAAAGGTTTAATATAAATGTCTATATATATATTTAATCTTTTTTATGGTGTACTTTTGTGTGTGTATGT
>JBBIGC010000152.1:988845-1003671 GCA_037576955.1 Lepidarchus adonis
TAGAATACAAGCTGCGTTACATCACATCCTAGTGTAGAATACAAGCTGTGTTACATCACATCCTAGTGTAGAATACATGCTGCGTTACATCACATCCTAGTGTAGAATACAAGCTGCGTTACATTACATCCTAGTGTAGAATACAAGCTGTGGAAAAAGCTCTATTAACATAAATAAAATAACAAAAGTTCATTGTTGCTGGAAAATAGTTTTTAATTTTCATTTGAATGACTGCAGGGTGGGGCTACTGCAGTACAGTGCTGTCAATCATCCGTCATGGTGCTGAGGTCATTTCTGCTCCACGCCGTCTTAGTCAGCAGCGAAAAGATGAAACCAGTCCAAGGATTTCCTCTCAGCCTCCATTTTTAACTTCTGCAGCCACATGAGGAAAGTGGAGAGAGGGAGCGTAATTGTCAGGAGAGAATGATGATGTGGGGCTGGTTTTGTGGGTTATGCATCAGCACTGGTCTGTGTTTTTAATGATGAAAAATGTGGCAACAGCAAAAAGGTTGTGTTTTTGCCTGAGCTGCAGATCTGAGCTGGAGATTGATCACTTGATCATTAAATCACCCGTTGTTTGCCGAGTCGATGTGGATCACCTTGCTGATCTGTCACTACTGTACAATCTTATCAACCATCTCAGACAACAGATGGAACCTTCGCTTCGTATCGGCCGTTACTCCCCAGCGTTGTGTCAGACGGTCGGATTCTCGCTGATCTGTCTTGCGAGTCATCTTCAAGGTGACGGGATCCATATAACCGCTGGAGTCCACACGAAGGCACCTCGCTGACGGTGCGAGAGGTCCACCTACCTTTCCTGCTCTCTCTTGGTAGCCTCGAGGGGAAACCCGTTGAAGAGCCTGTGTACGTTCTCATCTTACACATGTAACCGCACGTTTCTGTAGAAGCGAGTCTTGAGTGGATGAGCTTCTCTCCCTGAGGCTGCTCTCCATAGTCCTGCTGGATGGAAGCTGGTGACAGCCCCTTTCTCCAGAGAGCCTGGCAGGCTGTCAGAAGAATGAGCTTCTGCCTGAGGAGCTCCTCCACGGGCCTGTCCCAAACCCCGCAGCTACTTCCTTGTCCCGCAAGTGATATTGTCACTCGCTCTCCATCTCCGAGACTTGAAGGTCACCCCCGTCGCAATGGGCGCTCCATCCAGCAGGAGGACGGGGCGATTTTTCCCTGATGCCACTTCCGATAGAACTTTAATTAGTCTACGGAGTAATAGCGTATTCGTTAACGTGATTTATTTCCCGGTGTTGGGTGCAGCTCATCATTTATTAACGTGGGTGTTAATGTGTTTAACCAGGAAAGAATCTATCGAGACCCACGGCGGCAAATGCAATTAGATTTAGATCGTATATATAAACAAATGGAGATAAATAAATGACAAGCTCCACTCTCTTCTCCTCATTAGCTGATGCAGGGGCTCTGTGCAAGTCCAGACACGTCCCGTCTCTCCTGCTGAGGCAACGTGCCACCTGGTTGTGCCAAAGGCAGGAAGAGTGACAGAATTGATTGACACAAATACAATTTCACTCCTTGGGAAAAGGGGAAAAAATCCAATTCGTGTTGTTTGCCTTCCAAGGTGTTTGCTGTTCTAGGTCAATCTAATTTGCACTTGGAGAGGAAGGTAATACGGGACAAAGGCCTCTGTCCATGATTTGCTGGACAAATATTCCGCATTGGACCACGTTTGTCTCTGGTTTTTGTGTCGGATGCTCTAGGCTGTCGGTTCTTGGCCGTGTGCTGAATCTCCATGGGCCTGGGCCGCGGCGCTTGGAACGGGTTATGAGAACGGTTCCTGGGGCTCAGGATGGAAATGACAGAAGAAGGGAGGGGGGTGGAAGCCTGAAGAGGCAGCAGCAGTTTCTTCTAAGCAATGCAGTCAGCTTGGCATGAACAGGAGCTACTCACTGCATGTACTTCACCCCAGAACATTGTGCAATAACCACCAGCATATTGTACACGACTCTACCTTCAACCATTTAGAGATACACACTGTTTTCCTACTCTGGGTTGAGCGCTGTAGACCACAGGCCTGCAGAGCAGTGTGTTGGTGATAAAGTGATGTTTGTGAAGCTCAAAAATCTTGAAAATCTGTCATGTTGCTTCGAATTGAGGTCCGACAGCAAACGTCTCTAAACCCTGAAATTTATTTTCCTCCTAAAATATGTTGAATTTGAGTTTCTCAGAACAAACCCAGGGGTTTTTGGTTATATCCAGCACTGTTCAACCAATATATACTGTATATATTGAGAATTATCAAATAAAAATCTTGTTCTGTTCATGTTTGGTTTTTTTTGGACATACATAACTGTGCAAAAGTCTTAGGCCCCTACACTTATTTCCACAATGAGATCTTCCAGCAGTGTGAACATCAGAGTAAAAACAACGGTGAAGCCGCAAAAGAATCAAGAGTCTGATCAGTGTAAAGACGTGTAGAAGTTATTGAGATGTTGTGAGCTGGTTAGAAGAACAGGTTTGGCTCCAGATCTTCTCTCCAGGCCTCCAGCCATTGCATGGATGTGAAGCTCCAGCAGAACCTGGCTTAATGGAAGGAAGAACTGACTGAGACCAAACCAGGGATCTGATGAAGAGATGTGTAGAAATGGTGAAGCTACAGTGTTTTCTGTGTTACTGTTATTCATAATTCTACTAATATTCATGTTTTTTTGGAGGAAAAAAGCTTTTAAATATATATTTTTTCTTGTTTTCATGATTTTACACAGTACTCTATATTTTGTCCAGACGGTAATAACTATCATATTCATTCTGAGCTCTGAAACATCTGAAAATTGTTGATTTCTCATGATGGGACTGTTTCTGGCTCATTTACTGATAAACCTCAACCCCCTCTGCTTTACGGAAAATGAATGGACACTTAATTTGTTCCATTCTGCTTAGCTTTTGTGTCTGAACAATTGCACTAAACCTCCCGCATGAGTGTAAATAGTCTGATGGGTTCGATT
Source organism: Lepidarchus adonis (assembly GCA_037576955.1). Taxonomy (NCBI): domain Eukaryota; kingdom Metazoa; phylum Chordata; class Actinopteri; order Characiformes; family Lepidarchidae; genus Lepidarchus; species Lepidarchus adonis. The sequence continues at coordinate 991,818 of JBBIGC010000152.1, forward strand.
GTGTTGAATTGATTTCCACGGCAGAGCTGCCATAATCGCAGCAAATTCATGAGGCCCCGTTATTCCGCGCAGTAGCCGAATCGGGTCGTGCGTCTTTATTTCCAAGCATTTTTGACACAAATGCTGAACCAACAGCAGTGGAAATCCATAGAGAGGCCAAGATCTAAGCACCACAGTGTCGTTAATGGTGTTTCCACATGTGCAAATGTCTTGATAGCTTTAGAGTGAGGTTACAGCAAAGCTTTCTTCACACTACATGATCGTGGAAGTGTTCACGCTACTCAACCTCGAGGCTCATGATCACAGGCCGGACAGTGTGTAGTGTGAACCAACTACTCCACCTTTTGGTACCATGGAACCATATGGTCTACAAAACAAGGTTCTCTCAAGAAAAGTCACAGAGAACTGACACAGGACGTCAGGGGCCTAGAGCTACTCCCACTCAGCTTCGGTTTTATCTTCCTCTGGGATATAACCCTCATCAGAACCTAGAGAAAACAAGAAATACAATGACAGATGGGTGGAAGGATGGGTGGATAGATGGGTGGAAGGATGGGTGGATAGATGGGTAAGAAGGATAGGTAGACTGGAAGATGGATGGATGGATGGATAGATGGGTGGAAGGATAGATAGACTGGAAGATGAATGGATGGATGGATAGATGGGTAAGATATATGGATGGATGGATGAATTAATGGATAGTTTGATGGGTGGCTGGCTGGCTGGATGGATAGTTTGATGGATGGATTAATTAACGGATAGTTTATTGGGTGGATGGATGAATAGATAGACAGATAACCTGACAGACACAGAAAGATAACATTTGCATTGTATATTTGTACGCATTCTATAATGTGAGCTGGTTAAACTTTAACTGTGCTGTGAACTGACAAAATCAAACGTTTTTTCACAGTGAACAGAGAAGAGCGCAGGTAGAACCAGAGCTGAGATGAAGCTTTAATTCCTGGAGAATGTGCAGTTTCTCTCCACAGCCTTGACCTCCATCATGGTTTTACTTTGGACGTGAAGGAGAACATCCTCCACCTCTTACCGTCAACTTGTGTCCTGTGCTCTGTAGCTCACCAGCGACCGCCCCAGATGTTTAGCAGGCTAGATATCTGGTCGGCGACTAGTCCGTGAGGCTGTTTGGTCACGTTTTTGTAGTGTTCAATGTATATCGATTGTTGATCACCAATCGAACTGTCAGTGCCTGAAAACTGAGCAGTGGGGAGAAGGTGTAAGATGTTTGTTTGGAGCATTTCACATGTTTAAACTTTTAAATGGGCTTTCAAGAAAAAAGAAGAAGATTGGCACTTTTCTTTTTCATATATTTTCATATTCCAGCAATAAAGTCGTATTGATGTCATATTCAGTCCTGAACATACGGAGTCACAGCTTTGTGGTGACGTTTCTCTAAGTGAAAGCGCACTGGAGCAGATGCGTTGACCTTCCTTACCGTGTCTGCGTCTTTCTGCGGGAAGCATCTGCGAAACTTCAGTAAACACAACACCTACATCTGTCTGTGATGCTGACACTCCTCTTTCTCGAGACTAATGTTTATTAGATTGATTTATTTAACTTCTTTACGTGTTTGTTAGCTCTTCCGATCTTACGAGCTGCCATTTTTCCATATTGATGTTTCTTCATCGCTGCAGAAAGTGATTTTACACTCGATCTATAAAACTCAAATTTCTTTGGTTTTATCTTTGCCCTTTACTATGAAAGCAGCTTAAAATACATCTTTGCCCAGACTCCGAGTCCTCATATACAGTAAAATGGAGGAATTCTGATAAACTGTCAAGGGACTAAAAGTGATAAGGTGATTTATAGTCAATTTCAGAGGAAGTGGTAGAAAAAAGGCTGAGCCTGTCAGCTCCAGGCCCCTCTGAACAAATGAGTTACAGTCCATGTGCTGGCTCAATAAGGCCATCATTTCCCATCAGCACCCATCACCACCGCTGAGCCATGGAGAGAGGAGTGAGGCCTGCGGTTTGAAGTTGTGCAGGAAATGAGCGTTGGCCGGTCTTGTCTGCATCTGTCCACCGAGTGTGTGGAACACTGTTCAGCTCTTCGTCAGACGGATGTGTTTCGAGTCAGGGCTTCGGTTTCTGTGCTTGATAATTCAATCTTGAGATGTTTTTATGGCATTTTACCACTAAGGACAGTTCTTACTGAGCTGTATCTCAGAAACGTTGGGGCACTATTCTTACCGACATGCAAGACTTCAAAAACAAGAGCAGATCTTTTCTGAATATTATGTCCGGGGAGTAAATCACCTGGATCATGGCTATAACATTCAGCCATAACATTAAGACCACTGCCAGGTGAAGAGAAGAAGATTGACTCTAGTTATTTCATTACAGTGGCACCTGTTGGTTGGGATAGCAAGTGGACAGTCAGTTTTTGAAGTTGATGTGTTGGAAGCAGGAGGATAAGAGGATAGAGTAGAGTAAGGAATAGAATATAATAAAAAATAGAATGGATTAAAGAATAGAATAAAAAATAGTATAAATTATGGTTGGGCCAAAATATCAATATGGCGATATATTTTCAGCCTTGCTCACGCGATACGATAATTGATACACCAATGGCAATATCGATATTTAAATGAAAAACTCTAAATGAAAAAACGCTCTCTTTCCTGAACCTCTTTCATAGCTACTGGATGACGCTACCAGTGAATCGCCAACGTGAGTAAACACACATCACTGGATAACGATAATATAGCGATACCGTGATACCACGCAATAAACGATATATCGATATAACACAGAAACACAGGGATGCGTTATTATTTTACATAACAGCAATGCTATTGTTAACTTTCCCATATTTGCTTTGAGATCGCGGTCAGAAGCAGAGAAACCGCTACTTTAGCTTCAGGGATTTATTTGTTTCTTTGTCACTTAGCAAATAGCATTAGCATCGTGCTAACAACATAGTCGAATGGACACTACACAGTGCATTGCTCCCTATGAAACATGCCTCCCGCTACAGCTCTAGTTTTAACCGTGTATATATCGTGCTACAAACCGTAACACATTCTCTCAACACGCACAGATTTTCTCTATTTTGCATAAACGTATCATCATGTAGAAATCACACGTTATACTTCACATATAAGAGCTGCTTAATATCCCACAATTACCACGACAGAAATGAGTAATTACGTGCGTTACACTTATATACTGTAACTGTCTTCAGAATCAGAGGTTTGTTTTAAGCGTCTCAGCCGAGCTTTTTTGCATCTAACTGTTGCAGACTTTCACTCTGGAAAGTTTAGAGCATAACACAAGTTTTTGAAACTCTTCTTCACCGTTTACACAAATCTCCTGCACTCAGTCGAGTAACGCCACCCAGTGGAGAGAAGAAGTAGCGTCGCTGGTGAGTCAACTTGACGGCAAATTTAAATATAGATATTGCCGTTGGCATATCCATTATCGTATCGCGTGAGTAATGATGACGATATATTGCCATATGGATATTGTGGCCCACCCCTAGTTAAAAGCAGCGCTGTAGCAGAAGGTGTGTTTCATGGGGAGCAACTATGTTCATTTGTTTGGCTATATTGTGTTTGATGCGGGAAAATGGGTTTAACGAGTTGCTTTATGGAAGTTGTAGTTCGGTTGGTAGCACGGTGTTAGTGCAACTTGCTAAGTGACAAACGGGAACAGAAGTGAAGCCCTGAAGCTGAAGTAGCAGTTTCTTCAGCGGTCGCAAAGCAAATATGGAAAAAATTGACAATAGCTTTATAGCATTAATAATGCGTCCCCATGTTTCTGTGTTATATCACTACGTCATTGTCGTGCGATATATCGATTATTGCAGAATCGCGATATAGCAATATATTTCTGCTATAATGGGCCACATATTGCGTATCGTATCGTATCATGAAAGACCCTGCGATTTCCACCCCTAGCATAGAATAAAGAACAATAGAGTAGTGTAAGGAAATGTCTTTACTGCTGTTGTTTATTGTTTATCAGCTCTGTTGCATAAAGTAAATAAACACAGTGAGGCAGTTACTACAGAGGGTGTGTGAAGGTGTATTGTGGTACTAACTGAACTGTGTCTGCACTTGAGCAGATTCTTCACAAAGTAATTAATCTAAATATAGCGATCGACACATCAACTGAATGTTCTAGTTTACTATCTGCTGCACGTCCCTGTGATGGAGAGAATGTGATCTCTTCTACCAAACATCGGTCTGGACCGATGAACACTGGAAAAAAGATTTGAAAGATTCCAATTCTTAATGTAGTGTTTTTGTATGAATTGATCCTAAAATATGTTTTTATTATTTATCACATTTTACACATGGCAGCATTAGTTAAAATAAAGATTGAAAGAATATAAAGATTCTTCTCATGGTTGTGTAATTAGCGTCTATTTCAGGCTCCCTGCCTGGGGTCTTACTGCCTTTTAGGGGGAAATCTATATATTTGATTTCCTATTATTTAAATTGATCTGACCCTCTGCTGAATAAGTCACTAAAACTACCTGATGCCTGCATTTATTGAGCGATTTCTGGCCTCAGGAGACCTGTTGCAGACAGCAAACCGAAATGACCGTCCAGAAGCTCCGATTCAGTCGAGATTTAAAATAGTTCCTCTGGTAACACACATGTAGTCTCCTGTCTCCATTCCTTCAATTTATTGAGCTTTGAATTTGTTATTGCATAATACAGGAGCACATTACATGCACTGCAGGGTTCTCAGTCGGGCTGTTGAGCCTTTTATACTTGAAGAATCTTTCTTTTTTTCTTGAGTGGTCTGAGCACCGGCCTCGTCACAAGCCAATGGCGGCAGAGATGAGGATAACCTCCCTAACCTGGAGGAAAAAACCTGCCTTACTGCTGGAGCAATCTGGTGTTGATATGAGCCAGCAGTCTCAGTGGCTTTTTATGGCCTGGTTGCTCCTGGGTTAATCCTCTGGACTTTTCTGGTCAGGCAGGAATGTCACCTCTTTTGCTCTGTCCTGTCCCAGAGCCCGTCGGTAATTTGGTATGGTCTTTGGGTTTACCTGTGGTCTTCTATCCAGCATCAGCAACACTGGCTGTTCCCTGATCCCAGGAACACGTTGTCCTAAAGAGAAAGGAGGTGCATGCTTGGGGACCCCTGTTATGAGACATGTAGGTTCTTTCCAGGAAACACATGTGCAATGCATCGTTGCTCGATCTGGTAACAAAAATAACATTCTAGTTTGCCGCCGGCCAGAGCAGCGGCCTCTGTACATTACCACCTCGCCATGTAATTACAGAATGATGGGGCCTATGAGCAAGGGGGAACGTAAACAGAGGTACACGCCATGCTCGGAAATACTACCAGTCAATGCTGGTACAAGCACATCTCACGCATTAGTCCAAGTGTGCTGCGCTCTGCAAAAAAGAGGTAGATAACGAAACGGCGCCACTAAGTTACATGGTGAAGTGTTAATACGTCGAGGGCAATCTAGAATGGTCACCAGCACACCTCCCCATGCTGAAATTCACTGAACGGAGCCCCGACGTCACTCAAATGCTGACCCTTACAATCCTCTTCAGATTCAGTTATATATCTGCCCCCCAAATAAAAAAATATATTTTTGGCTTAATCCCAATTGAAAAAATTCAGAGAAACATTTTCAGGGATGCTTCTTTTAATTTGACTGATTTCTCAATTGAATGATCTAGAGAATTCCACAGATTTTTCCAACTGTATGTATTAATGCATCATTTGATGTGAAATCTTCTAGATAAACTCAGAATATTCAGTGGTTGTGAGATGATCCACACGTCTGAAGTGTTAAATTCCTGTAAAAAGATCTTTATGAGACGATGAGTCATGGCGGAGAGGTAGTGTCCCTCAAGCTGCTGAATGTTAAATTTCCTTTTGTAGTCAAGATGGTGAATTACTATAATACAAGGGGAAACGAAGCGAACAATAATTCGCTAAATGAAGCTGCAACTGAACCAAAAATTGTAGTTTATTGAAGTAAAAGTGCACGTGACATATTTTGATGTATTTTCCACAGGAGTAAGGGTCAGTAATTGTTGTAACTTTATTTTTTTACAGTTTCACTTCATTACTGTACTGTGTATGTACTCCGTGTACATGACGTAGGTGTGTATATAGATGGGTTCCCCGTTGGGAGGAAGTGGACAAGAGGATGCAGGGAGTTCTGCTCATGAATATAATCCAGACTCGTTGTCATTAGAGACGACAATGAGTCTTCCTGTTCCAGTGCACCATTACGATTGGAGTGACACTAATGCGCTGCCTACACACTCAGGGAGCTTGTACAGGTCTTACCTCTGTCTGGGTGGGGGAGCGCTCCACCTTCCGCTCGCTGCACATTCCTGAGCGACGTTCGTGTGACTCGCTGCTTCATCTTAATGAACTTCATTAATCCAGATGTGCTTCAGGCCGAACAAGTGCACGATTTGAGCAAACAATCAGGAGTTCGTCACTTCGTCGAGTGAGCGTCTGTTCATCGCAGATTCTTTTCAACAGCCTGGAAGCGACTGCCGTCGATCTCGGGTGGGGGCTCCACCAGGGTCCCGCCGCTTGCTTTGTGAGACAACATGTCTTCCTCAATGTCAAGGTGTGAAGAAAGACAACAAACAAACAAGCAAACAGACTGACAGGCCCCTCCCCCAACGAGTTTTCTAGGAAAACGCATTGGCATTATTTCATCATTTCAAACGTGGAATCAGACGCTGGAGCAGCTGCTCTTCAGTTCGCTCCTGCTCTGGGTCTGATGCACAGCGGATCTGCTCAGTGCCTCAGGAAATAAATGTGAGATGCGAGTAAAAAGCCCCGGTAATTCTGGGCTTGCGTACGTAAGCGAGCGACTGGCCACTTGAGTGAAGAGTGTGTGATCTTACAAGCAAGCTGGAGCGAAATCTGACAGCGGGGTCGACTCATCAGACGCTCAAAGCCTGGTGATTTGTCCGGGGTCCTGTGATTGGCAGGGCTTGACCAGTCAGTCATCTGAAGAGAAACTTGTCATTTTCAACATGGCCTCCACAGCAGAGAGCATGGAGAGAAGAAAACACACCCGGACTGCAGTGTTTATTCTCACGGGGGCTATGGGAGATCAGGGGGGTGGAGAACATCAATACAGTCATATTTTGAAAAGCATGATTGTTGATATTTTATTCCATTACTATTTTTAGCCCAAGGGCAGTTCTGTCAATGCTGATCCTATAAGACTGGTTGAACAGCGTAGTGGAGGGGTCTTCAACCCAGGAACCATCCCACTGTAAAATTGGGCCCCCACACAGGAGAGGGAGGGCCGTCCTTCATACATACATTAAGGTATTGAATAGAAACACATGGGTTTGATTTCCTGCGCAGGCCAGAATTAACAAAATAGCCTTTTTGAACAAGATTTGAGTTTTATTGTTTTTGTACAATATAGTGTATAATATTATACAATATAGTGCTATATTCTCGCATGTTCAGTATGTCGCAAATCTTTAAAAATCACAGATCTGAAGAGGAGACATCCTGATATAGCCAAAGATTACATGTTAATGAAAAAACATTAATATATTTAAATAAGTTTATTATTCAGCATCAGTAACAGCATGTTTGCATCTCTGCAGTAGAGGTGGTGTAAGTGGATGTTCTCCACCATTTTCTGAAGTTTTGACTGTAGTTGACTGCTCAACGTGTGCAGAATCATGGGAAATCTCCAGCACATGTAAAACAAAATACAGATGTTTTCTTCAATTTGGTAATAAGACATTTTTAATGTATATTATAGTTATATTTGAACTAAATGCAGCTTATCGATGCTTATGAAGGTGCATTTAATAATAAGAGCAGATATAGTGTTAGTGACTCATCCAGGTATGGACGTCTACAGCGTTTATTCTTTATTATTCTGTGATAATATTCCAGCGCTGCTGTTGGGATCTGCCCACACGTTCCGAGGTCACGGTGAAACCTGGTGCGAACGCTGTAATGGGATTTAAAACCGATGTAGTGCTTAAGTGCTGGATAAGGTCGCGCGAAAAAGCGGGAGACAAGCGATTCCTGCATGCAGGTGTTTCATCTAACAGCACAGCAGGCGCAGTTTAACCCTTCACTGGTGCCACGAAGCTCAGCACCGAGCTCCTGAAGAGCTATGAATGTGTAATGCTTCAGCCATTACATTAAGACCACTCCTTTCTCACTCCCCACATACATCAGTGAGTCTTGGGCGCCCACGAGCCCAATGGATCACTGTTGGTTCTGCAGAGCTGGATCACTCCACAAGATGTGGATCTTTATGCTCCTGCTTCATCAGCTTCAAGAACTGACTGTTCACTTGCTGCCTGTTGAATCCCGCCCCCTGACAGGTGCCACTGTACAGCTTTCGTCACTAAAAAAGGTCAGTGGTGCTAATGTTATGGCTGATTCTGGGTAGAGTAATAATACTGAACGTGGCGCCAATATTTTAAAGCAGTATCACATCACCACACACATGTAAACTGGGATTTTCACACTGGAATCCAGTGTCACCTGTGCCACTGTTAAAGTGAACCAGCTACAGCGTTACATTTATTTATTTAATTATTTATTATTATTATTATTATTATTATTATTATTATTATTATTGTTGTTGCTGTTGTTGTTGTTGTTATTTGGTTATGATCTTTTTTCTCTTTGAATGCACAATGAAATTACTTCTTAAAATTCAGAATTGAATAAATATTTCAACTTTTTGACCAATTTTATGCCAATGTCTGGTGCGGCATTTATTGTATTCATCATACAGAATGATGGGGCCTATGAGCAAGGGGGAACGTAAACAGAGGTACACGCCATGCTCGGAAATACTACCAGTCAATGCTGGTACAAGCACATCTCACGCATTAGTCCAAGTGTGCTGCGCTCTGCAAAAAAGAGGTAGATAACGAAACGGCGCCACTAAGTTACATGGTGAAGTGTTAATACGTCGAGGGCAATCTAGAATGGTCACCAGCACACCTCCCCATGCTGAAATTCACTGAACGGAGCCCCGACGTCACTCAAATGCTGACCCTTACAATCCTCTTCTGGTGGACAGCAGTAATAAAAAAGAGTTTATAGAAGTGGAGTCAGATAAAAGCCTGGAGCAGCAGATCCAGCGTATGAAGAACATGGAGATGGTCCATAATCGCTGAACTAGTCTGGGACATGTGAACAGGAGGTCCCAGTGATGGATGATCTGGTTAGGAGGTGTAGCAGTTCCTCTGTCTGGTTTGTCTGACGATGTGTTTACGTTTTGTTGTTGTTTATATATCCACATGTCTTGTGTTTCCCATTTCCCTGTTATATATATAAGTCCTATATATATTTAAACCATCTTTTCCTCGTATGTGATGTTGATCCCCTGTCCATAGCCCCGCATGTCGATCCTCTATAGCAGTGAAGACCTAGCATAAAATTTTGACCAATTTTATGCCAATGTCTGGTGCGGCATTTATTGTATTCCATTCTGCTTTTTATGCATTTTACTCTATTTTTAACCCAATAAAATTAATTATAATGTATTTTTTTCCTCTTTCTGTAATGATAACCCAGGTGGATTCATTTCTAATTTATACATTTTGTTGGTGATGCACAGACAGTGTTTGTTTTTCAGTATAATTATGATTCTTAAATTACTCGTTAATTACTAATGATGTTAATTGTTTTACTTATGTATTTTTCTTCGTTGCAAAACTGTCAAAATTCCCAAATCTCATGAGCAGATCTTTAGTTTTGCTATTTTACCTACGTTTTGGGAAAAATTGGTTGATTTGACCACAGTATTTTGATTCCAATTCTGTCCATTAAAATGGCAGCACTGCATCACATTCTCGTCATTATGAAGACAAGATTAATAACCTGTCAATCATTTGAACCTTTTGATACTACAACCTCCTACTCACTTTACCAAACGTGTAACACACACACTAGAGCTGTACCATACGAACCATCACTATCGCAATTCTACAGCAACTTATTGCGACTGTGATGTTTTTTAATATGTTAAAGCGTTAATATCACATTTCTGTAATTGAAGTTTAGTCAGGGTCAGGATCAGATCACCTGAGATTGGACTCTTCCTGGTTTTCCTGATGGCTTGGTTGCACTGGAGCGCTGTGTTTTGGGAAAATAAGCTTCACATTTACATGGGCCTCCTTTTTCAATGATACAACAGTTTAGCCCCGCCCCCTCTGCAAGAAAGTCCTAAAGTCCTAGCTCTGTGATTGGTCAGAGACTTTGAATATTACAGTCTTCTGTTCTGAAATAAGTTTATTTCTATAACACATGATCATACACAGAGCTGCACTACAGAGATACGAGCATAAAAAATGGGACTAAAATGGTAAGAAATAAAATGAATTAAGATCTTTAAAATGGAGAGAATGGCATAAAAAAATGTGTTATAGAATGAAATAAAGTTACAGGAAATAAATTAGAATGTGTTGACACCATCAGGCCCACATGCATTTTCAATATGTATCACCTGACGTCCAATCAGGTTGCTGCCCGTTTAGTTTGTTTCAGTAACGAGTCTGTCTTTTGTGGGACGTCCCTTACTTTCACGCGTGGTCATCACCTCCGTGTGCGGGTTTTCCTCTCACCCTGACCTCGGCTGAAGGGTAAAGGCTCATCACTGTGCTCCTGTTTCAGCAGGAACCAATGGGACGTCCCATGTGCAATCCCTGTAGTACAGACAGAAAATAAACGCATTGTAAATGTTTGTATGTAAGATGGTAGATCGAATTTTAGAGCCTCTGTTTAACCGAAGGCTCTGGAAAATGAGGCCATTGTAAAACTGGCAACAGATCTGCTCTCCGTGGTTCCAGCAGGGGGCAGCACAGTGACTAATGCCATTTCACCCTGTTTAGTTTCAGCTCTGGGCACCACTAGCTGAACAAAGCTTCTGGGCTGATGTTCTTCAACGATTTTAGAGAGAAATTTAGGGCCCAAACTTTTCAGTGACTCATACACAGTGAACAGTGAACTGTAAAGATGCAGTTCTGAGATCAGTGTTGTGACAATATGCCGTGCAGCCCTACCACCCACTCTGGAGCTTCTAACTCTGAGCTTCTTCACTTTAACACGAGTGGGACCCTGTTGCGTGCGACCCCAGGAGTACAGCTTGGACACTGATGCAAAAATATCATGAGAGGCTCCATTTAAAGTCTGGAGCAGGAAGAATTCACTGTTGAACCAGATCCAGCAGCACCTGCGCATTTGCATCTGAGCTGCTTTAGCTGCCAAAACATAGTTACAGAACTGAACGTGCAGTTTCATACGCACTGCTCACAGTTTGTGTGCTTGTATAACGAACGCTGAAGCAGTCCCTCTGTCTGTCCCTGTGCCTTTCTCTTTACCTCTCTCTCTCTCTCTGTCTCTCTCTCTCTCTTTCACTCTCTCTCTCTCTCTCTCTCTCTCTCTCTTTCACTCTCTTTCACTCTCTCTGTGTCTTTCTCTCTCTCTGACTCTCTCTCTCTCTCTCTCTCTCTCCCCCCAGTCATAAAGAGGTTAGTTCACTGGGTGTGTTAGTGAAACACCGCTTCTTCTTCTAAAGGTCAGACTTTATTGCAAATTGCTTTGTGGGAAATGGCTGTTGTTTTTTTGGGTTTTTTTTTTGTTGTTTTTTTTTGGAGACACCATCAAACATAAAATGATCTTAATTAAAATCAATAGTTACTTTATAGTGTAGTGTTGTATAGTGTATAGTGTGTAGTGTTGTATAGTGTATAGTGTGTAGCGTTGTATAGTGTATAGTGTGTAGCGTTGTATAGTGTGTAGTGTTGTATAGTGTATAGTGTGTAGTGTTGTATAGTGTGTAGTGTTGTATAGTGTATAGTGTGTAGTGTTGTATAGTGTGTAGTGTTGTATAGTGT
>JBBIGC010000152.1:1025543-1040632 GCA_037576955.1 Lepidarchus adonis
ACACACACACACACACACACACACACACACACACACACACACACACACACACACACACACACAACCCTTTACAATGTTCTATATTGAATGTTCCCAAAACATCACCTTAAGTCCTAACTGTACATGAAGAAAACCTAGTTAAACAGATGACGCAACAATTATCTTATTTGGTCATTAATTTAAATATTACCCAGTAATATAATGTGTTGTGGTGAAAGTAAGTGCACCTTTAGGCCTTGTTCACACTGGCATTCTGATTTTGGATAAATGAACACGCTCTGGGCGCACTTGTGACATCTGATTGACTTCAGTAGGACATTACATTGCCATTTGTTTTTTCAGCCCAGACTGCAATGCTGTGTGTCTACCTGTGGGGGCAGTAATGAGGAAGCCCATTTATTTTACAATAAATAAATAAATAATTTAATTTATATAATTTATATATATAAGTTACAAATATAAAATGTTACCATATGTATATAATTTTATAAAGTATTGTCATACGTATTGGTACATTAAAATTTTTCATTATAACCAGTATGTGGAGGATTTTTAAAGTGCCAGTAAATGTATAATTACAGTATAGAATGTTTTTAACTTTAATTATTATTATTATTATTTATTTTTATTTTATTATTATTATTATTATTTTATTAGAGCTGAACCTTCACGTCCTTGTGTTAAAAATCCTCCTGATACAGTGATGTAGGCAGAGAAAACCTTGCTGCTGTTTGCGCGTTCACCCTCTGAAACCTCATGAAGGATCATGGGATATATTTGTTCTATAACGGTAGATTCACCACAGGTAAATGAAATGTAAGAATTTTTTTTATGTGCAGGATTTCTGTAGAAATTGACGCCAAGCGAACGTGACATGCAGCGTTTTTTTGACGCCACACGAAATTCAAGACCATTGTTACCCTCCCCAGGAGTGATTTACCATCAAAGATAACTGCAGGAGTGTAGTATGGGTTACAAAGGAAACTACAGCCACCTAAAATGTCTGTGAACTGAATTTCAAAAGACAGTGGGTCATGCAGCAAGACAATGATCCTAAACACACAAGTGGTTCTCGTTAAAGAAGAGTAAAGAGAATGTTCTGGAATGACCAAGTCAAGGTCCTTACCTTAATCCAAAATGAAATGTTGAGGAAAAACCTAAAGCGAGGGCTTAATGTGAGGAAACCCACCAACATCCAAGAGCTGAAGATGTTCTGTGTGGAGGAATGGGGCTGAAACTGTGTGCAGGTCTGATCTACAGTACTCACCTGGTTCACTTACTATTGGATCTTTTTTTCAGTATATACAGTACATGAACAAATATTATTGATGTGTCATGGGTTTAACTCTGTTTTCTTCATCTACTTTTAAGATTTTTAAGACTCAGATGATGTTTTAGGAACATTCATATAAAAATATACAACATTTTAAAGGTTCACAAGCCTGTAAGCATCACTGTACACACACAGTCTGTTGCTAAGTCATTCACTCATATACACATGTAGTGATGAGTAATAAAATTCATCATCATTAATGTAGTAATCCTCTCTCTCTCTCTCTCTCTCTCTCTCTCATTCTGTTGGGTCATTGACGTTCCCCCGTATTAGTGACTTTATTTATTTATTTGTTTGTGTTTACTGCTGTTGGCACTGAGCAGGTACAGTGCAGTAGTTTGGGTCCAGGGCCCTGGTGAGCAGCTCTCACCACCCAAACTCGACAGCAAAGGAACAACACAGGAAGAGCAGTGAGAGTCCTGGGAATAATGGCTGCAGATGTTACATGAATCCAATCATTAAACAGAACTGAGATTAGAAACATGATCAAATCTCTGAAAATAAAAAACAGAATTAAATCACTTATTAACTTTACTACAGTAACGGTCAATAATAGGCTGCAGGCTTAGAATCCTGTCTGTCTGTCTCTGTATGTCTACCTAGCTGTCTGGCTACCTGTCTAGCTATCTGTCATCCGTCTGCATCTGTCTGTTTGTCTGTCTATCTGTTTATCTATCTTTCTGTCTGTGTACCTATCTGTATGTTTATCTGTCTGTTTTTCTGTCTACCTGTCTGTCTATCTATTTCTGTGTACATCTGTACATCTATATCTGTCTGTTTACATGTCTATCTATCTGTCATCTGTCTGTATATGTCTGTCTTTCTCAGCCTTTCTCTGTCCATCTATCTATCTGTCTTTCTATTTGTCAGCCTGCCTGTCTGTCTGCCTGTCTGCCTGCCTGCCTGTCTCTCTGTCTGTCTATCTATCATATCTGTATTTGTCCATCTGTTTTTTCTATTTGTAAATCTTTTTATCTATCTGTCTGTCTGTCTGTCTGTCTATCATCTGTCTGTATTTGTCCATCTGTTTTTTCTATTTGTAAATCTTTTTATCTATCTATCTATCTATCTCTATCTATCCATCCATCCATCCATCCATCCATCCATCTATCTATCTATCTATTTATCTGTCTGTATTTGTCATCTGTTTTTTCTATTTGTAAATCTTTTTGTCTGTCTGTCTGTCTGTCTGTCTGTCTGTCTGGTATATATAAAACATTGATGTGTGGACTCATTTTCACTGGGTTTTAGACAAAAAACTTTGTGCAGACAGTGACACTAAATATTTCTATTTAAATATATTTATCGATTTCTGTCTTTTTTCTTCTTTCATTAAGATTTGATGTGTTTTTGTGCAGCTTTTACCCAATGCATCAGGAGGGGTACAGGAAGTGTATCCTATAGGTCAGTGAGTAGATATCTCTCTCTCTCTCTCTCTCTCTCTCTCTCTCTCTCTCTTTCTCTCTCTCTCTCTCTCTCCCCCCCCCGTTTTTTCCTCAGTTGATTTTATAGGTGGGTTTGACTCCTACGGTTACCAGGGACCACAGAAGACGTCCCATTTGCAACTACAACCGATGTATATGTAAGTAGTGGGAGTGTTGATTATCAGCTCTGAACTGGCTCGGGTTCTGGAGATGTTCTTTTATTACCGCTGCCCTGTTTCTCTCTCCAGTGCCAGTGAAATCGCAGTGGCCCCAGGGCTTTCTTACCGTTACATTGTTTTGACTTTGCTTGTGTTGAAAATCCAGCTACTGAGCGTCTACGTCCACTGGGACACGGCGCGGCCGGCTCGGCTCTCTGCCTTCTCGGCTCTCTGCCTTCTCGCTTTGCCTTTGTTCATTTTCAGGCTCGTGTGTCGTCTTGTTTTGAGTCACTCTTGCTGTGTCAGGATGCAGAACGCTCTCTTTTCTCCTCCCTACACAGGAAATAGGTGTAATGGGGTTTGGCTGCAGTGGCCAACGAGAGCACAACAGCAGAACAGCGCCCTTAGGACTGTTCACCGTACAAATCAGGGAGAAATAATGTCACTGTAGCCCGGATCAGATAATAGCCTGGGTCAACATAAAGGAAGGCCGGACTGTTTGCTCACTCTCTGTTGGCAGCTTAAAAGTTTATGAGGACATGTCTGGATGCACAGAGGTGGTGGTGTTTGGTCTCTAGGAGATTTGAAAGGATTTGGTTTATTGACACTGATGTACTACACGTATACACTGAGTGTGCTCGGCACTGGCTACTGGGCACCCAATTATCCCAGAGCGAAAAACAGCAGCACTCTCAGACGAGGCCTTTGTCCTGTTTTGTGTAGTTTAAAGTTTAAGTGACAGGTGCTGGCTGAAATAGAAAGTATTTCTTTTAGAAAAACACATCTAGTTGCTAAAAAAGCTGGAAATGAGTTTATTATAATAAAGATAGGGACACTCAGTTACCTGATTTTACCCCTTGGTCGATTATGAGGGATTTTTTTATCTATTTAATAATATTTATATCTAATAAAAATGTTGTGTTTTACTTTTAAGCTTCTATATAGATATACAAACGTATGTGGATTTTTTTTTAGAAATTCATGGTTTTCTGCATTAATTTGTTATAAAATGTCTAATATCAGAATAAGTCAAATGTATCTAAAATAATAACACAAAAAATCTCATGTTTTATATCTTTATTGAGAACAACCACAAACAAGTGTTATTGCTAGTTAAAAAAAGTATGTGAATCCTTGAGTTAATTACCTCAAAAATTGGAATCAGGTATTGGCATACCTGGAGATTTGAACATTAGTTTGGAGGTGTGGACCAGAGCTACTTTGACTAATAAAAACTTGCTTTAAACGCTTTGAGTTTGCTCCACACAAGAAGAATACGCTTGTGTGAGCAATGTCTCGGCCAAAAAGAGCTTTCAGAGGATCTACGATCAAGAGTTGTTGATTTACACAAAGCTGGAAAGTGTTACAAAGTGATTTCATAGACTTTAGAAATTCACCACTTTTACCAGATCTACAGATGGAGACACTTTGAGACTGTGGCTCCTCTACCAAGAAGTGGGCGTCCAGTCAAAATGACAAAGAGCAAAGCGTGTTCTCATCAATGAGGTAATGGAACGACCCTGAGTGACAGCCAAAGATCTGAAGGCGTAATAGGAACTGGCTAACCTCTACAGTGCGTAAAACATTGAACAAGCAGGACGTCTATGGCAGGACACCATGAGGGAAGCTGCTACTCACTAAAAGAACATTTCTGCACATCTGACATTGGTGAAAGGACATGTTCACTCTCCACACAGGTTCTGGCAAAATATTTAGTGGATTGAACTGAAGAAACTAGAACACCCAGCACTACATCTAGGATAAAAAGGCCCTCATATCATCCTGAAAGCATCACCCCACCCATGAAGTATGGTGGAGAAAGCATCATGATCTGGGCTGCTTTGTTGCACCAGCGCCTGAAAGGAATTCCCAAGTTTATCAAAAACATAACGTGAGAATGTCTACACATCAACTAAAACTCTGTAGAAGTTGGGTGATGCAACAGGACAATGACCCAAAACACAAAAGCAATAAAAGTTCACATACTTTTTCACAAAAAATAAAAGTTTTTTTCTCAATAAAGACATTAAAAGATAAACATTTTTTCTTATTATTGTTACCCTTGACTTAGATGAAAATCAGATCACATTTTATGACAAATAATTGCCAAAAAACAAGGAATTCCCAAAGGTTCACATACTTTTTCTTGCCACTGTATAGAGACAGGAGACAGATCAGAACAAGCAGCAGGACAGTCAAACACACACTCTGTGTTTATGAAGCCAGTTTGTGCTGTAGCCTGTGCAGAAGGAGGTCGGGTGTTGTCCTGCTAAAATAAACATGGACGTCTTGGGACGAGACACCACCTTGGTGGCAGCATATGTCTCTCTAAAATCCCAAAATGCACTTCAGTGGAACCTTCACACCCATGCTGTGGGCACTGATACTTCACCCCTACCATCACCATGACAGATGTTGGCTTTTGCAAACATCTGAATAGTCTGGATAATCTTTTTTTAATAATACTAATATTATTAATAATAATACTAATAATAATAATTGAAGTTCATTTTTGGACATCACAGAAAAATCCAATCCCTTAAAAGCTCTTTTTTAAAAAGGGATATTTTATACAAAAATGCTTGTTACTGTTATGTTCATTAAAATTAGTTTTAAAATTAATAAATTATCATTTTAATTCTTAATTTTTCAATAAATCTTCCAGAATAATCAGTGGATTTTTCACTTATTAATATAATCTACAGGGTCAGCCCTTAGCAACAGCTGTACTGCGATGTAGTGTATGATTCACCAGCTTATGAAAGTATAATGCACATCTTTACTCCACTGATTGCATCACCCAAAGTCGTGGCTCTGAAACAGCCCTGTGGATGGCACAGCTCATCTGATATGGAAACACATGGCAGGTGTTCAAAATGTGCCCGCCGCCAGGCCTGGCACATGAATGACATTGATGGTGATCTACCATTCGGAGCCAGGGCATTCCCTGCCATCCCCTCGGGGTGGGGGGCACAGCTGAGCTGGAGCCAGGCCAGTGATGTGGAGCGAGGAGGGTGGGATGGCCCATATGGCTTTAGAGAGAGGTGGGGGCAGTGATATTCGCCTGTGGAGAACGGCCCGAAGACCTTACACTCCAAACAAGTCCCATCCAGAACTGTGTGTAAGCTGACAAGAGCAAGGTGACAGCGAAGGTCTCAGCCTGTGCTCACTACAGGAGAAGGCATACTGTCCTGGCTGAGAGAGAGAGGGGCATGCTGGGAATTGTAGTTGAGTGTAGATCACACTGAGAAAGCCGAAGATGAGCATCAATCATAGGCCGGACACTTTTGTTTGTGATTGGAGGGAGTTTCTGGGGGTTTTTCACCTCAGGAAGTGATAGTGAGGTGCTTAATTTGAGAAGTAGTCAGGTATGTACTGTACAACCCCAGTTGCAAAAAAGTTGGGACGCTGTAACAACATGTAAATCTCATAAACCACATTTTTTTCACAATAGAACATAGAAAACATATTGAGACATGTTACTGTTACATGAAAAATAGTCACTCATTCTGAATTTGATCTCAGAAAAGTTGGGACAGGGCCATAAAGGTATGTAACAGTAAGTGTTACTCGGAGGGACGAGGCTGAACATCAGTGTTGGACGCCTGTGATCTTCAGGCCTGAAAACATTGAGACACTGCATGGGCTCAGGAAATGCCATTCACTAATACAGGTTAAAGCTCCATCATGCGGAGAAGGAGCCGTATGTGAACATGATCTAGAAACACCACCATCTTTTTTGAGACAAAGTGGAAAACTGCTTCATGGTCAGATGAATCAAAATTTGAAAACATGGACGTCACAGAAGCATCTGGCTGAAATGACCGTATTATGTTTTCTATGTTCTATTAAACATATATTATGTTATTTTAAACATTTTCTATTTACATTTAACATAGCGTCCCAACTTTTTTGGAATTGGGGTTGTATAGCTACAAACTGCTGAATTCCATGATAACTCCTGCACCAGCTTACACTGAATACCTGCTTTTTTCTCTCCTTTTATTTAATGTAATTTCTTTCAAAATTATCATACATGTTTGGAAGCAAACAGGCTCTCGCTCCTTTGGATCAATGATAACACTTTGTGCAACTCTTCGACTCATGCAATCTTTCCTGCCAGGGGCATATGGATTAAAACCAGGATTAATAAGGATTAGAAGTATTCAGAATAAAGAAAGTGCATTATTCTACAACTGCAAAGCCTCAGCACTTTGAAATCTCATCCCTTCTGATTAGCTTAAGACGATTTGTTATTTATGATGCACCAAATATTCTGTATTCAGAGTCAGTGTTGTATATTTTTGTTAAAGCCAGCTTTCTTTAGCAAATATCAAATTCTCTATCTCAAAATTCTCTATCTCAAAAATGCAATGCTTTGCATCTGTGTACATAGCACAATTCACTGTAGTCCGAGGAGGACTTTTTAAAAACTATTTTATTCCTTTCACAATGTAAAAGTTTATTCCCAGCAGTAGTGGAAAGTGGAAAAGGTCATAATTCCAGTAATTTGATGGGACGGGAATGAGACAAACAATCAAGCAAACCTGAATGAAGTGACCTGAGCCTAACCAGAAACCTGCATACAGTCAGTGTGCTGATGTGTGTGAATGCTCAGTAAATATGTCTGGGAGCAATATCTTATTTGAAGAATGAAAATAAGTTAATATTTAGTGTGTTTATAACAGATTTTACAAGCAGCAAACATGAATAAAACAGCAATTAATGTTGTTGTATAATGTATACAAACAATATTAAAGTTTGAATCCATTAATAATTATCACATACATATCACAAAGGATACATAGTTGAATATATGATGTATCTACTTGAATATGAGATGTTTCTAGTTGAATATGAAATGTATCTACTTGAATATGAGATGTTTCTAGTTGAATATGAGAGGTTTCTAGTTGAATATGAGAGGTTTCTAGTTGAATGAGATGTTTCTAGTTGAATATGAGATGTTTCTAGTTGAATGAGATGTTTCTAGTTGAATATGAGATGTTTCTAGTTGAATGAGATGTTTCTAGTTGAATATGAGATGTTTCTAGTTGAATATGAGATGTTTCTAGTTGAATATGAGATGTTTCTAGTTGAATATGAGATGTATATTGTTCAATCTTGTTTATTTAACACTGTGGGCATGAAACTCAATGCTTTTCACCTTTTCTCTTCTTGTGTTTCCTCTCCAGGTCAAAGTAACAGGACAGCTGCCTTATGAACCAATCCATTAGGAGAAGGAAAAAACTGCTGTTTTAATGTTTTGTCTTTTTACGTAATTGTCTTAATATGATAGTGTCTTACAAATTGTCAAAAGAACAAGAGAATTGGCACTTTAACCTTAAAAGGCTGGAAGAATTCTCACACACACACACACACACACACACACACACACACACACACACACACAAATATCCCACACTGGATCCTGTAGCCTGTACTTCCTGTCTGGAGCCCCTGCCAGAGGTTTGGCTCATCAGCAGGCGCAAGAGTGCCCCCCTGTGGTCAGGACGCTTTCTGCAGTTCTTCTCAGAGCAGAGGAGTGATCCTGAAGGAGCAGTGGAGCTCTCCATGGATTCCAGCGCAGAAAAGAGAAAGAGAAGCTGAGTGACCTCGCCCGCTGTTGGAGAACATCATTACAAACACTTCTCACCATAAAGCATGTCCAATCAGCTGCGAGCCCAGCGTTGGTCGGCTGATGTCATGCTGACACCTGGAGCAGGATGATGTAGAGAGCGAATCAACATGGAGAATCATATGTGTGTTTACATATGGTTCTATTGGGATTCCATCAACTTTTTCACACGTCACAACCTCTTATGTTACTTCATTAAAGTTCTTCTGTATTATGGATGTATTTGTCTTGAAAGTGCCAAGAACATAAACTCTGCCCAGAGATTCGGATTTATAAAAACATCTCCCACTTCACCCGCTGGACGTCGTCTTGGAGATCGACCGTATCTGTTTGCATGAGGTGTCATGTTGCATATTTAATCTGTGACAGCAGGAAATAGTCCCGGCCTTGGCGGCGCGAGCGGCTGCCCTTTCTACAGCTGTCGCCGGCTTCTAAAGGTTATGTGAATATTGTGCTTTTATTATTTTTTCCCCTCCGAAGGTGGTGTTCGTTAAGAAGGAAAACGAAGAGGAAAAAGGGACTCGTTTCTATCCTAAGCTTTTTTAAACGTGTGCCAGTGTTCACTCTTTTTCTAGTAGACTAATAATTTGTGAAGGTGGGGCTTTTTTTTTTTAAATGTACATAGACACGGCGCTGTTTCGCTAGTTCGCCCGTGAGACGAGTGGGTGAGTGTATGTGGTAGAGTTTGTGCTGTGGCTGAAATGTGCTTTGTGTAATGGCCATCGCAGGAACCCATGAGCAACTCTCCCTCTCTCTCTGTCTCTCCCTCTCTCTCTCTGTCTCTATGTCTCAATCTCTCTCTCTGTCTCTCTCTCTGTGTGTGTGTCTCTCTCTCTCTCTCTCTGTCTCTCTGTTTCTCTCTCTCTGTCTCTATGTCTCAATCTCTCTCTCTGTCTCTCTCTGTGTGTGTCTCTCTCTCTCTCTCTCTCTGTCTCTCTGTTTCTCTCTCTCTGTCTCTCTCCCTCTCTCTCTCTCTCTCTGTCTCTCTCCCTCTGTCTCTCTCTCGCCCAAAAGCCCACAGATCTAACAGCCTGGGTTTAGTCCATTAGTGTGCGGCAGAGTTGTTACAGTAGAACCGTTGGGTTACTAATAGAACTCCATGGGCTTTTGTTAGCAGCAGTGTAGGCCGCTGTTAACTGTCCTCCTAAATGAATACAGAGTGATGAGTTTCCTTTTTCAGCTGCACTTTCAATTACACATGATATCTGAAGCTCTTCCATCTTATTTATGACATTTGGACTGAAAAAAAATCAAATTTGCACAATTTCCTCTTCAGCAAATCTGAGCCGCCTGCAGGAACCTTCAGAATATCCACAGAGGAGAAGATCCAAAACCACATCCCGAGCTGAGGCTGAGCGGACGGAGAGATCTGGGCATAAAGGATTTGCATAACTATTGACTCAGCGACATTTAAATCCAATACTAATGTAAAGAACAAAAACTGGCCTCCAAGCATTGTAATAATAATAATAATAATAATAGGCAGCATGTTGGTACGGTGTTCCCTCACAGTAAGAAGGTCCTGGGTTTGATCCCCTTCTTGGCCACAGACGTCTTTCTGTGTGAAGTGTACAAGTTCTCGCCGTGTTTCCTCCGGGTTCCCCGGGTTCCTCCCACCGTCCAAAGGCTTTTTGTTGACTGGCTACTATACGTTACCCAAAGGTGTGTGTGAATGGTTGTCTGTCTGCCCTGTGATGGGTTGGCCTCCTGTCCTGGGCCCATAGTCAGCTGGGATTGTCAGAAATGGATATGCGGTTTGGAGTGTAAATCAATAATAATAAGTAGAATTTATACAGAAACTTTCACAAATACAAGGGGTCAAAGGTACAACATACAGAATTTCATTGTTACGTTGCTGCCGCCTCCCCCCAACCCCTTTTTAAAAATTACAGTGTAAAAGTGAAGGTGAAAGTAGAGCATAAAACGCTCAGAAAAAGACATAACAGAGCCTCAGGTGGGTGAACGTTTCCCTCTGGTGGTCTGACAGAGGAATGGCCTCATTGCGTATTTAAATGAATTTCGACTTACGTCGCACTCAGAGAAACAGGACCCATATGTAAGTGGAGGCCCCGCTGCACAAGGATGCGTCACAAAGAGGAGGGAAAATATTCAAAATGGAGGAAAGTGAAGAAAGAAGAGGCTATAGCACTAAAGGCTCCCATGGTGGAGATCCTGAGATGAGGAACACCAAGTAGACTGCTGAAAGATGACCTGAGATGAGACACATCTTCAATAAGAGAAGAGAAATTCGCTGCTTGGATAGCAGTGGTTTGGAACCAGTAGAACTTCAGTTTAAATGGGGCTTGATTTGAGCGTTTTTACATTTACTTCAGCCAAAAGGTCTGAGAGAAGCCAGAGTGAGAGGAAGTGCTGAGCTATAACTGAATATCATTTGCATACCAATGGAAATTGAGGCTACGAGTGACCCAACAGTGAGTTAACCTCTTGACTGACCAGCTGGAGTGAGTCTGGAGTAGGTGGAAATGGTGCAAATTTGATTTCTTTTGATGAAATATTCCTTTAAGCCTTCACGGAAGTGTGGATGCTGTAATTTGGGTCATGCTTTTATGACGACGCGGCAGGAAGGAAACACTCATGCACTGAAAATCCATGGTGTCCTCTTTGAGAACAGATTGTGAAATGTGTAACTCTGCTGTGTATTTGCCTACCTTTTGATAAACGAGACTAGACTTTAATAAATGTCCATAGAAATGTTTGGGTGCAGATGTATGTGTGGCCAGAAATAAAATGCTGTAGGGTCTTTAGGGAAAGTGCCTGATACAACATCCTGTTAACATTCCAATAAATAATGCCCTGCCCTCTTCCACTCAGTCTGCCAGCTTAGTAAACAGGCCACGTGGGCATATTTCATCATGGACTGCACCAGCAAATCCACGCAGCTTTGAAGATTAATAAAGATATTGTAGCAGCTCCACTTTTCAGGCCTTATTGGCTAATAATTCCCAACTGTCATCCTTCACGTCTGCAGAGTTTTCCCACAGCGCTCCGGCCCAGAATGAATATTCTAGCTGCTCATTTGAATTAGCATCTTTAAGATTTGTGTTAAAGCGAAAAAGGCTAAACGTTTATTTTTATTTTTCATTTCTGCTCGCTTAAGAGCCCTGAGCCACTAAAGTGTGTTTTTTATTATAGTTTTTAAATATTTATTTCATTTTATTATGTAATATTATTTCTTAAAATGTGCAGAGATTTTATTTCCTTTTATTTATTTTCTTTACCAAATAGAAGTGTTATTTTTCTTCTATTCCTAAATTTAAAATGGCCTAAATTTTCATCACAATCAATAAACTGTCTATGTAAATTAATGTTATTTAAAATTTTAATTAATCACTTATTTTCATTACCAAGGTTAATCAGCTTTACTAATATTTCACAAAGTAAGATTTATTTCTTCATGTAATGTTAAACTGTGTTACATTTTTTCAGTTTTAAAAGGGAAACTCTAAGCCTAAATTACACCAACACATTCTGATTCAGTTCAAATATTACTCCACCACAGTTAAAAGCTGTTCAGCCAAATGTTGACTTGAGTTACAGTCCAGGGGTCTTATTTATAACCAGTGCATACGCACAAAACAGGATCTAAAATATATGTACAACTCTTTGTGCAAAACTTGATGTACAGTAAGATGTGTGTATAGTATGTATGTAAACTCTGACCTATGCATGAGAACATTTTGAAGCAAACGTGAAACCCTGTTGAGCAAATATGTGACCAGCATCAGTAGATATATAATAATTCCTCGTGCTAGTGAGTCATATACCGTACATTACATTTTACTTATTCAGTCACATATTGTAAGATATTTAATCCGACTCAAATCTTAACTTGATCTGCACCATTAATCTATGCACCTTGGCTGTTAAAAAATAATTGAAAGTGTGGTCGTGATTATCACCATCATTTGGACATGGTGTGAGACAATCGATCTGATGCTGAAAACACATAAATACCAAAATCACATTCCTGCATAATGTAACAAGGGTTCCATTTGAAAACCAAGTTTATTCACATAAGTAGAAAACATGCTCATTCTATAAATGTGCAAGTTATTTGTGACACTGACATGGTCCTGACAAACGTGGTTGCGCAGTGGCTCGGTTCTACAGTGCGATAGCCTGGTTCAATAGCATGATGGCCTGGTTCAATAGCATGATGGCCTGGTTCAACAGCGCAATAGCCTGGTTCATCATTACGATGGCGTGGTTCAACATAATGATGGCCTGGTTCAAAAGCACAATGGCCTGGATCAACAGAGCGATTGCCTGGTTCAACAGAACGATTGCCTGGTTCGACAGAGCGATGGCCCAGTTTGACAGCACCATGTCCTGGTTCAACAGCACCATTACGTGATTCAATAGCACCATGGCCCAGTTCAACAGCGCAATGGCCCAGTTCAACAGCACAATGGCCTGGTTCAACAGCAAGGTGGCTGACTTCTAGGTAAGGTAATAAAACCCTCCTCGCCATCTTTTCAAATCCCCATAGAATGTGCACAATATGTATGAGCTGATTTTAATTTAACATGTTTGATTGAATGAAGGTGAGTAGGGGGCGGAGTATGCGGCAAACCCACATGCCAACAATCACAGGTAGAGTGCAATTTATAAAGAGTATATTGCTTACAGGTGTGTGCGCACGTTTTCATAAATCAGACATTTTCTTACTGTACGTCATTTTCATCTTATGAATGCACGTACACTTTTAGTTTTATGCACAGTTTTATAAATGAGAACCCTGGAGAACATGCACGTAAAATACTTAAGTATTGAAAAAAATTGCTATAAATCCTATAGAAACAAGGCTGAATCCACAAAAAGACAGCCACTGTCATTATCATTTTATTTTAAGACATTTTCTTCAATCTTAAAAGGCAGTTTCGAATCATTCTAACTCTAGTGTAAACTCAGATCAGCATTAAGAGAAGAAACACATCATTTGTTTCAGTCTTACTGCTATTACACAGCAGTGCCTGAGATGTGATCCACCCAAACCTTTACTGGGACCGGTCTTCTGCCTTTAGCATTTTCACTCACTAAATATTAATACACATGATCAGTGAATTCACAAAGAGCCCTGTGTTACATCCCTACTGTTTTCAGAGCTAATCGACTGCAGTTTCAGTTTTTCTCATGTGACGAACACGATAAGGCCTATTGAATTTGAAAGAGAAATGCGTCCGCAGACTTCAAAGCCTTGGATTAAAGTAACAAGAACAGTGGTAATTAAATTTTCTTTTTTATTAAGTAAAAGTATAAAGTACTTTTAAAAATGTACCAGCTAGGGGTGGGCGATATGGTTAAAATATAATATCACAATACTTTGAGAATTTTACACGATAAACGATTTATAAAAGTCATATTAAAACAATTTTTAAAAAATATATAACGAGTATAAATTATTTTTATTTGGTGTTGTACACTTAAGCAAAAACGAACGATGATCTCTTTGAAATAAAACTGTGGTTAAGTACTGTCACTATCACGAAAATCAGAAAATCAAACTGTGGCCACAATTTATCAAAATAAAGATAAATATCATGATAATTCCTGGCACTACGTACTGTACTCAAGAAGATCATTACTGTCCATGGCTGGTAGAGCGCAACAGTGTTATCCACTACACCATACCAACTATGCTCCGAAGGCGAGTAGAATGATGTTAACATTTTCGTCTTCATTGAACGACTCCACACCCTGGTACCGTCGAAAAATATCATTCAGTGTTCTACAGTTCTGCTTTGTGTCACATTGAAGATTTCATGTCAGCTTACAGCACCACCGGCTACATGAGTTGACATAAAAATAGCATTAAAAAAAAGTAAACAAATACATTTGTAATAAAATCAAATGGGCTTGAAACAAAAGATTAAAAATAAAAATAAATGTGTAATAAATGTAGAAAAACCTAAAGTCTCTGTAGGGAAAATGATTATTTAAGTTTAAAACAGTCAACAAAAACAACAATAAGAAGAAGAATATGAGTCAAATCTTCTGGTGCTGCTCATTTTATGAGCCATGAGTTGTGAACAGTTGGAAACTTCTTCTGTAAATGCAATATGGGCAAAATTTTCTCCTTAAAATAAAAATGGATTAACTATGACTGTGGTCACAAGCTGCTCAATTTTGTTGCAATTGTTTTGCTCCAGTATGTTTTTCAAACAAAATGCTTCAAATCTTCCTCGATAATGTAAGGTTCTGTCCCCTTGGTGGCCACCGGGGGGCACCCTCTCCTCCTCCTCTCTTCCCCTCTGCTCAGTGCCAGTTTGTTTGTTCCTGGTCATCAGCCTCACCTGTGCCCTTGTGCGTCCATTGGTCCTGTCCTGCTATCTGTCTCCCTTCCTCGTGTCCTGTTGGTGGTTCCCCTATTTGCCCTGCACCTCCTGCCCTGTGTCTGGTCTCCCTCGTTTGTTCCTCAACCTTCTTAAAGGGAACCAGACTATTATGACAAAATACTCTGAATATGTTACAAATTACCTCCGATTCATAAAAATATACTTGAAAATAACTACAAT
>JBBIGC010000152.1:1040732-1052901 GCA_037576955.1 Lepidarchus adonis
TACTGCCCCCACAGGTCAACACACAACATTACAGTCTGGACTGACTCATTACTGCCCCCACAGATCAACACACAACAATGTCATATAATAAATCAGCACTGTTGTGAGATTAGAGTGATATTATATGCACATTATATATGCATATAGTTCTCTCCCTACAGATCCAATGCACCAAGTGCCAGTTTGTGTGGTGTTTTAAGTGCCATGCCCCATGGCACGAGGGCCTGAAGTGCCGTGACTACAGAAAGGGTGACAAGCTGCTGCGTCACTGGGCCAGTGTCATTGAGCACGGCCAGAGGAATGCCCAGAAGTGTCCCCGCTGCAAGGTGAGGCATTGCACACTCACAAACACAATGCATAGATGTGGATTCCCCAGAGCAGTTCATCTTTTATTTTATTTCTTTCTTCGTTTTTAAGTAATTGGAATATAATGTCCTCACAGTGAGAAGATCCTGGGTTTGATCCCCAGGTTGGACACAGGTGTTTACACCAGTAAACCTAGACTTCAGTTAAGAGCTGCTGCTCCACCAAGATCCTACTAGAGCTGAAGATAGTCAGGCTGAGCATGATGCTTTAAGAGGGTGAGCTGTAGACCCATGGTGTGGTCATTGATAGTTCAGTAGGGTTGGGCCATTTCTTGTTCTGTAGGAGAACATTAAGGTGTTAAACCTGATGAGGGTTCCTCAGGTGCCAGTGAAGAGTGTGAGAACTTTGATGTGCTGCTGCTCACTGGAGCATCTGTAGAGGTCTTGTGGTCTTTAGAGCGAGACCAACCAGCAGTCGTCCAGCAGTCGTGACAGATGTTCCTGATGTTGTAGAGCAGCTATCTGCAAGATAAAATGAGATCCTTATTCAAAGTGAGGCATCTCCATCACTGTTGCCTTCTCTAGCTGAGACCTCTTAGTGTGGAAGACAGGATGTGTTTATCTTTCTTTCTTCCTGCTTCTTTCTCTCGCTCTGCCTCCCTCATAACAATGTGTGGAAGTCGGGAATTCCAGGAAGCTGTTGGACTGAAGGTTTTTACTGAACTGAATTTACACACGACGGTCAGCGCTGCTCATGCGTCATCAGCATCCGGACGGTTCTTCTCCACTGATTCCACTGCAGGATTTTACAGTGTTGGTGTTATTTCTTCCTGTCTGTCTGTCTGTCTCTTTAATTCTGTCTCTGTCTTTCTTTTTCTGTTTTCTTTATGTCTTTATTATTTTATTAATGTCCGTTTCTTTATTTATGGCTGTCTTTTTTTATTTTATTTTTTTATTTATTTTTCTCTTTCTGCCTGTCTGTCTTTCTTTCTTCCTATCTGTCTGTCTGTCTGTCTTTCTTTCTTTCTTTCTTTCTATCTTTCTTTCTTTCTTTCTTTCTTTCTTTCTTTCTTTCTATCTTTCTTTCTTTCTATCCGTCTTTCATTCTTTTCTTTCTTTTTCTGTTTTCTTTGTCTGGCTTTATTTATGTCTGTTTCATTATTTATGTCTGTCTTTCAGACTTTATGTCCTTCTTTCTTCTCTTTGAGTGTTTTTCTTTATTTCTCTCCACCTGTCTTTCTGCCTGTGTCTTTATTTCTTTCTATCTGTCTTTCTTTCTGTCTGTCTGTCTGTTTCTTTGTGTCTGTCTGTCTGTCTGTCTGTGTCTGTCTGTCTGTCTGTCTGTCTGTCTTTTTCGTTCTTCTGCAGTGTTGCTGTGAGAATAAATCCCGAGTGCTGTTTTGAAGTGATGCTGGTTGGAGTTGGGGAATAAACAGGAAGTGATGGACCTGACGCTGGACCAGGTCTGGACAAAGTGCTGCTTCAGATAAACAGCAGCACTGTTCACATGTAAAGCGCGACGCCTTCGTTCACTGGCAACGGCGCTGGGACGTGTCTGTTGGTGTTAATCACACTTTTATCACCTTCAGTGTTTCAGGTTCCCAGGCCTTTCTGAGCATTGTGCTTCATGACTGATCATCTCAGAACAAAGACAGGAACCTTGGTCCAAAAGCAGCCCCTCTCATTGGCCGGCTGTTCTAAATACAGTTCCCACTGATCTGAGACTTTACTGCACAAAAATGATAGTATTTCCACTTTTGTCATGACCCCGTCTATCTGTCCTGTCTGTCTGTCTCGCTGTCTCTCTGTCTTTCTTTCTTTCTTTCTTTCTTTCTTTCTTTCTTTCTTTCTTTCTTTCTTTTTCTTCTTTTTTTCTTGACTAGACAGTGACCGTGTGTAGTTTAAAATAAAGAAATACATTAATTTGTGTATTATATTAAGTTCATTTATGACTGCATAATTCTGTTTCGGTTGACAGTGAAAATTTCTTGCTGGTCAATTTTAGAAATCATTGCTTTCTGAACAAAACCTTGTATCTCTGTTTTACATTTTACTGAATTAAAAAACACAGGTGACTTTTACAGTATATTGTGTCGTTTAATGCTGCATGTCTCAACAAAGTGATTAGTAATTGGTGTTTTCCGATCATTGTGAAAACACCACTGCACACAGTCACCACAATGAAATGTGTCTTCTGCATTTAACCCATCACACGTGCACACGTGGAGCAGTGGGCAGCTATCAACAGCGCCCGGGCAGCAGTGAAGTGGGGACGGTACTTTGCTCAAGGGTTCCTCAGTGGTGCCC
The DNA here is from genome assembly GCA_037576955.1 of Lepidarchus adonis. Taxonomy (NCBI): domain Eukaryota; kingdom Metazoa; phylum Chordata; class Actinopteri; order Characiformes; family Lepidarchidae; genus Lepidarchus; species Lepidarchus adonis. The sequence continues at coordinate 1,043,345 of JBBIGC010000152.1, forward strand.
GGGCTGGGACTTGAACCTGCAACCTTCAGATCTCAGGGTCAAAGTCCTAACCACTAGGCCTCCACTGCCCCAAGATGATTCTAAATCACTGAGAAAAAGCACATTTTTTCATTTACCTTCATTTGTGGGGAAGAAAGTTTCCTCGGACAGTTGCCATATTGGAGATATGAGGATTTTGTTTGACAGCAGTTGAATGTTGGGAGTTGTCAGTCAGTAAGTGTTACTAATACTAATACTAATAATACTGACTGTGAAAACCAGAACAGACAGAAGAACATCTGGGGAATGTAAAGAGGCGACAGCTGTGGCCTCATTGACTGAGAACTGCCCCACAGTGATTTGTTGCTCTGTTTGGAACCCATCCCCACGTGGAGCAGTGTATCTGGGTTCTAACTTACTCTAGGCTTCCTCAGTGGAAGCTGGGCTGGGACGTAAAGGCAGGGTCCTCACCACTGGGCCTATGGCATCCCAGGTTTTTGGGGAAATATTGTAATATTAAAATAGCAAAATGTTTCAAATTCTCATCCCTTCATCCTGCAGATCCACATCCAGAGGACAGAGGGTTGTGATCACATGACCTGCACCCAGTGCAACACTAACTTCTGTTACCGCTGTGGGGAGAAATATCGTCACCTGCGCTTCTTCGGGGACCACACCTCCAACCTCAGCGTGTTTGGTTGCAAGTACCGGTACCTTCCCGACAAACCACACCTGCGCCGGCTGGTCCGGGGCTCCGTCTGCGGTCAGTGTGCTCTCCGCTATACACTCTCACTTTCCCCCAATCTCACTTATTTCAGCCTGGACGGCTGGGCTTGTGTTTGTGTTGCTCATCTTTCAAAGGCCTGTAAAAATCAAGTTTATATTTTAAAAAGATATTAAAACAACATATTTAACGATGTGCGGTATGAAATATAAAAATGAATAAGGAATAAGGTTATTTAGGTAAACTATTAAAACCTAAAAACACTCACTAAAATTCTAAATAAAAATGACCTAAAACAAACAACCAGCCTCTAGTTTCCACTGGTAACACTTATTTTCATCTGTTCACTTGTTTGTTGATGTTTCATTAATCATTACGGTTTAAAATAAACATGAACAGTTTTTAAATGCAGCTATTTCTGGATTTTACTGTATCCATAACCCATAAATATAAGGTTATTAAACAGTGGGAGCAGAGAGAGCAAACTAACACACTGTGGAACATGAAGTGGGTGATCGTTTAAATGATTTTTTTCCTCATTAATCTACACTTTGCTCCCCATAATAACAAAGTCAAAACAGAATTTTGTACATTTATTAAAAAGAATAAACTGAAATATCACATCTTACAGTCTTATGCAAAAATCTGGGTACTCTGATAAATAACAGATTTTGGAGATTTTGTAATTGAAAAGATGTTAACACAATCTCTCTAGGACATAGAAAACATACACAATATTTTCAGCAAACTTTGATGCATAGTCATTAGTAAATGTCAACTGGTGAAATCTGCCAGAGGAGATGTTACTAAGTACTGATTATGTAGGATGCACAAACTTTTGCACAGTGCCATAATAATGTTTTTATTCTTTATTTTTGTTTAATTTGTATATTTTCCTTGTCCTAGGACAGGGTTGCCCATACTTTTTTGGCTGGCGAGCTACTTTTAAAATAACCAAGTCAAAATTATCTACCAATTTTTAAAAAATTATACATTTTTGTAGATTATTTTTGTGTGTGTGTACAAATATATGCATACACACACAGAGTATACTTAATATTTGAAATGTATATTGTTTACTTGCATAGCAGCATGAACATGTATTGTTCATTGCAGTGCTGTACATTTTTGGTCATTACCGTCTCCAATGGCGTCTTGAACTGATGGGAAACAGCCAGAGTTGCATCATCCGGACATAATCCCCTCGCTTTTTGGTGGGTAGTCAGTTTGACACTTTTTTTAATAAACAGTCAGATTTTTGTTTCTTACTTGGTCCAGGTCCCCACTCATTTTTACAACATTTCTTTAGAAGTAAATAAATTATTAGCCGCTAACTAGGAGACTTGTTGAGTTTAGCAGAGACATATGTGGTGACGCTTGTTACAAAAGATGAGCTCAGATTGGCTGTACTGTACGTCAACCTGTACTGCCAAATGCCACAGTGGGGATGGATGATTGGCTAACACTGCTGTTTTAATAACATGAGATCTACCCACACTTCCTGTACTGCAGTGTTTTCTGTGGCTCGCGGTTCACTTGCTTTTAGGCTGCGTGAGTTTATTTTGAAAGGCAGGGCTTTGCGATCGACTGGTAGATCACAATCGATTTATTAGACACCGCTGTCCTAGAGAGACTGTGCTAACATCTTTTCAACTAAAAAATGACCAAAATATGTTATTTATATACTACCTTATCATAACACCTGTATTGTTTTTCTTTAATCTGATCATTTTTGGTGGTTTGGCTTTTAGAGGCGGTGAGGTAAAGTTACAGTTCTGGCTTTGTGTTTTTCTCAAGCACCTTTCACTTTAACACACTTTTTCATAGCTGTGTTTACTCTTAAAAAAGATTTCCATTTTACATTTTTTGCAGAAATCCTGAAAAGACATAATGTCAAATGTGAAGCATCTCTTTCCATTTTTTATTCATTTATTTAATCATTTACTTATTTTGTATTCATTATTTTTGTTTTGTGCTCATTTCTTGATAAATGGACCAGTAGAAATATGTCTAGAAATCACTTGATATTTTATTACATTAATGCACAAGTTCATTTTTTATTAGATTAGACTTTTTTTCAGAGAGACAGGTTATTGTTATGACAGCAGAGCTGTATATATGTCTGGGTGCTTTTCCCTGAAGCTTATTCTACGTGTGTGAACTTGTCCTGCAGTTATAGGGAGTTTTCCTGTTGCGGTGAATCACTCAGCCGTCAGCGTGAGTCACTGTAACAGACAGCAGCCTATTGCTTTACATGTGATCCAGTTCCATCTGATTTAAAAATGCTGAAGCTGTCGTTTAGGTTTTGTTTCTGTTCACTCACACTAGTGTGAACTCTGGTCTGATACACTTAGTGTGTAGAATTATATCCCTAATGTGAGATTTTTGCTTAAAAATAACATCAACATTAAGATTTAACATTTTGCCTGATCATTTCTCGCATTCTGCTGTTACATGTAAAATGTATTTTTTAAATTCAGGTAAGACAGGGCAAGTTTATTATTACAGCATATTATCATACACTGTAATTTACAGAGATAAAATAAGCAAAAAGAAAAATAAGCAGCACAGTTAGGAATAAAATCAAAATACAAGAAATACAATTATTTATTTCTTTTTTTGCATCAGCAAAAAAACAAAAAAGGTGTTGGTAGAAATATCTGCCTCTAAAAGTCCCACATAGATGCATTGGTAATTGTTGATAATGACCTAATATTTCCAATAATTATTGAAGAATTAGTGTAAAATAATAATAATAAGAAGAATAAAAATGGGTTTAATGGGCTGACAGCCATTGGTTCCTTGTTTCTGTGCAGGTTGTTGTTTAGTAACTCTTCATAAATCTTGTAATTATAATTATAATTGTGCTTAATCTTCTTTATGATACATGTAGTCATTGTAACAATAACGTATCGTCATGTTGTCCACTCACTTTTCAAATATGAAACCATATCTGGAGCTGCCATAATTGCTGCAAATTTTCCCCATTTCAACCATGTGATTTATTTCTGGAACGTTGCCACATGCAGCATGTTTGTGCAGAAGAGGAAAATCCTGGAAGTGCAGGATGTGATGTAATGTTTGCTGGAAAATGTACTTGTCTTAAATCATTTTGGGGTCAGTGGCTCATATCAAGCTCTGTTATTATAGCAAAGCATATTATAAAATAAGTAAAGTAAAAGTAGTGTCATATTCCAAAATTGTACTGCACTGTTATGTAATAAAAATGTAATAATTTAATAAAATAAAATATGATGACTATACGTACATGCAGATCAAATGAGCATAAAATTACAAATTCAATATCAAATTACATTCCATAAAAGAATAGATGTACTCTTTGTACTCACTTTGTATGTATCTGAATCAATATCTGCTACTAATAATAATCATTTTATTTATATACATAGTTCCTTTTTCAAACACAAGATCATTTTACAGTCACATCACCAAGCACTAATGAGGACCCTGACTTGCGCTCACACATACTAACTGCATCCCAGGGAGATTTCCAGATCATCTTCAGGTACAACTGCGCATGAAAGGGGCTTTTGAAACCTGACACAAAGCCACAAGTAGGGTAAATATTTAGGGTAAATAATATGGGCACTATTGTGTAATATTCCAGTTACAGAGTACCTGAGATGTATCACACACCTGTCAAAGAATCAGTTATGTGATGTGATGTGAAATATTTTGACCAAAATTATGAGGAGGATGGGTTCTCCTACTGAGCTTTGGCTCCTCCCAAGGTTTCTTCCTCAGTTCAGGGAGTTTTTCTCGCCTCTGTCGCCTTCACTCATTAGAGGCTGAGACCCGGTAAAAAGCGCTATAGAAATAAAACAATTGAGTTGAATTGAATTGCCTGCCCCATATGTCCAAACCCCATTTCCAGAAAAGTTTCGGTACAAATCCATGATTTTTAAAAATTTCACATGAACTTTCAACTTGCTAATATAAGCAAAAAGAAAACATTTTCAATCGTTTTATTCACCAACCTCATTGTATTTGATAAATCTAAAAATAAGGAATTTGTTGCTGCAACAGGCTCAGCAAAAATTGGGCTTCAAGATTAAAATAAGAAGCAAACTGAATATTCAGTAACACCGGTTTGGAAGGCTCCGTGTTAAGCCACCTAAGTAGCATCTGAGGAACAAGACTATTTTAAAATTAGCTTCCATTAAGTGTCTTTGTCCTTTTTGCAAAAACAAGAATTGTTTACCTTGCATTTCTGAGGATTTAGATCTACAGATGATGCTGTATATCAAGCAATAATGTATAAAATTCTAACTGTGAAAGTGCTACAATTAGTCTCCTCAGTTCCTAAATGATTAAACAGTATAATGACAGGGAAAGTTAGTTAAAACACCTTTTGTTTTGCAGGTGTCAAATTCTAAATTTACATATATTTGCAAAATTGAAATTTAAATATTTACTTTATGCTTTTGTCAGTTAAATTTTATTTGTATTGTATACTGGAAAATCTACTTTTCTGGAATTGTTTTTTTTCTCTGAGCTGTGAGCCGAGTGTTTGCATTTGCTAGGCCCAGTTTCAGACTGTGCTGTGTGTGTCTGTGTTCATTCTTCAGTGAGTAAAGTGCTGGTGGCTCCTGTGGTCATTGTTCTGGTGGTGGTTGTTGGTGCCTTGGCTCTTGTCATAGGTAAGAATTCTCACGTCTTTGCTTTACACATGAATTCTGTTTTGGTCTCTTGCATGTTGGACTTTCCTTAATCATTCATTTAGCCCAGAAAATCATGTTAACTGCTTACACACTGACAGAAGCCAGAACCTGTCGGCCCAGAGAAACAGTCAGCAGTCTTTAAACAAAGCTTTTTGGATTATAGCTCCATTCTTTTGTTAAGTGTGATTACACTCTCAGAACAGAAGGTATTAACTGCGTCATTGGGGCGGTTCCTACACTGGTATGTCTTCGGGTAGTTTGTTCCTTTGTTATATTATGTATTTTGCATGAATCATCATAATCACACATTGTTAAGCAGGAATTTTTGTTTCTTTAAAATTTATTTTAAAATTTCTGAAAATGTGAAAATACAGTGCCCTCCAATTATTGGCACCCCTGGTTAAGGTGTGTTTAAAGTCTTCAAATTAATTAAATTGTTTATTGCAGAAGCAAACTGTCACACTGAAAATAGTAGAAAATGTAACCTTCAACTGAAGTGATTTTTAAAGGGAAATAATTATATTTCATAAAATCACCTTTTCCACAATAATTGGATCATTAAGAAGTTTAAAACAACTGGAACAGTGGTAAACAAGCCTGGATGAGGACACAAGGTTATTTTGCCACCACGAACAGTGAGGAGGATGGTAAGAGAAATAAAAAGTTCTCCAAAGCTCACTGTTGAAGAATTGTAACAAATGGAAGCATCTGGGGGTCACAAAGTCTCGAAAACAACCATCAGACGCTGTCTCCATGACAACAAGCTGTTTGGGAGGCATGCACGGAATAATGCAAATAAATGCAAATGCCTGGAGTTCACTCAGCGACAATGGGGCTTTAACTGGGACCATGTGCTTTGGTCAGATGAGACCAAGATGGAGCTTTTTGGCAACAATCACTAACTGGGTCTGGAGGAACAGCATGCAAAAAAGCACCTCATGCCCACTGTGAAGTATGGGGGAGGATCAGTGATGCTGTTTCTCTTCCAGACGCTCTGGGAACCTTGTTAGGGTGCATGGCATCATAGATGCTTTGAAATACCAGGACATTTTAAATCAAAATCTGCCCAAAAACAAAAAAGGAAAAGAAAACCAAAGCTAACACACTAAGGAAAAAGAAACCAAATCCTAGAGGCGGAAGCCCTTGAAGGAAAATGAATACTGAACTCTAGCAAAAGAACTAAACACTAGCGAACAGAAAAACGAGCTCTTCAGCTACGGAGACTTTTAAGGTTGATCATAAAGAGCTTCTTTCAAGGCCCATCCAAGTTTCAACTAAGTGTCAAGACTCCTGACATCAAGATGCCTGACAACAGAGGGACCAACACTCCCCCTAGTGGCAAAGCAGGGACGCACCGGCCCCGGTCCCTACATCACCAGGCACAGAATCAAGCTCCTCCCATGGCCAATAATTATGGAGGGCACTGTATGTAAATTTTTTTAATTAATGTTGAGGATTGTACATTTATATTTTTCCCAAAACAGTATGTTTAATTATTCCAATGAGGTGAAACCTGATACAGTAGAAAAACAATAAGATAAGAAGTTTATTTATCCTGAGGGAAATTCTTGTACCTATAACATGCTCATTGAAACAAAGATGGAACCAAAGCAAAAACAGTTCTTATTTAAAATAAGAATAAAACAATCGAGTGCAAAAAGTAAAGATATGAATGCAAAAATATTGATTAAGATATAAATTAAGATGTAAAAATATGAATATGTACATGAATGTAAACATGTACAGTGGTCCTACAGTAAAAGCATTAACTTTTGCAATTGGGATGAGATGGGTTATCAGTTTCTAGGTATATTGTTGTAAATCTCAGTTAATAACTATATTGTTTAGTTTTCATATATCCAATAAGTATAAGCAACAAATAATTTGCTGTTAGTTAAACCCGAGAAAATACATGTTTGAGTTTTTTTCTACTGTACAGTCCAAAAAAAGGTATTGACCCAAGTGGGAACCAAAAGAGTTCTAGCTAATTTATTAATTTGGAAAATGTTAATTGCGTTGCTTGTTAGCTTAACTTATTGGCTCCAGTGAAATAAATTAATAATATTTTGAATGATTTTATAATGATATATTATTACATACAAGTATACAGTGTTGTAAAAAAAAGTATTTGTCCCCCACACTTGCATGTTTCAGATCATCAAAGACATTTTAGTTTTTTACACAAAGATAACCCAAGTAAATATAAAACTCAGTTTTTAAATTATGATTTTATTAATTAAGAGATAAAAGCTCATCAAAGCTATGTGGAAAAAAAATATTATTATTACCCAGAACAACATCTAAAGAACTGCAGTTAAGGTCATCATTCATGATTCAACAATAAGAAAGAGACTGGGAGAGAAAATGGCATCCAAAGCCAAAAACTACAGCTGAACAAAAAGAACATGAAGGCTTGTTTCACATAAAAAAAAAATAATAATAAAATCTTGGTAATTCCCAACACTTTTTGGAAAATATTCTGTGGACTGACATGGCAAAGGTTTGCATCCCATTATATCTGGCATAAAACACAGCATTTCATAAAAAGAACATACCAATAGTCAAACATGGTGGTGGTAGTGTGAGGGTCTGGAGCTGCTTTGCTGGGTCAGGACCTGGACGAATGGCTTTAATTCATGGAACCATGAATTCTGCTCTCCCAGAAAATCCTGAAGGCCATCGATTCATGTCAAGGTCAAGCGCACTTGGGTTATGCAGCAAGACAATGAGCCAAAACATCAGCAAGTGCACCTCTGAATGGAAAATCAAAGGTTTTCTAGTGGCCTAGTCAAAGTCCAGACTCAAATCTAATTGAGATTATTTGTTATGACCTTAAACAGACCATTCATGCTCAAAAACCTCCAATGTGGCCGAATTAAAACAAATCTGCAAAGGACCACAATTATTAACCTGTTATCACAACCAGTTATTACATTTAGGGCAGCGATTACTTTTTCACAAAGGGATTTTTCCTTGAATAAATGAAATAATCTTTAAAAACCTACACTTTGTATTTTCTTGGGTTATCTTTCGCTAATATTACCATTTGTCAAAAAAAGAAATCAGGAAGGTGACCTAATACTTTTTCACAGCACTTTATATATGTATATTTCATAATAATAAATACTTTATCAGTGTTAAATAACATAAAGCAGGTTTCTTTTATACCCTCTCCTTTAAATAGCATCACTTTCTGAGAGTCATGCTCCTTGTCGCTGCCCTGTGTGAATGTTGTGTTGTACACACTGCAGAAATAAAGGCCTCGTTAACACTGAATCTCCTGCTGTTGGTGATTTGTCCTCAGGTCTGTTCGCGTTCCCCGTTTACTACATTTGCAAGAAGCGAAGGAAACACTCCACTGGGTCAGGACGCTGGCTATGCTGAGACTCTCCACATGAGCCACAGTGAGGAGACCAATCACAGACTGATTACTGAACTACAAGTCAACATGGACGTTCTCCATCTGTACCCTCCCCCCTCACAAACACCCTTGTTCTCCAGCGGTGGTGTTGTGCCATAAAGTCTGGGCGACGCAGGAACCCGGCCTCGTTTCTCTGCTGAGGATTCTGCTGGACATATTTTTAATTATTTCATTCATATTCATTCATTTGAGTCATCTTAGCCTGTTCTATTTATGGAAATGCTTTTTTTAGGAATACTCCATATTTTAGAATGACCTTCTGCAGCATGTGCACTACAGCCCAAATTTCCCCAGAACAGTCAATCTGTCCAGCTGTCAATCTGTTTACTGGTAATATAAGCATCTCTGTTACAATGAATAACCTTAAAGGTCAAAAAGAAATAATTATTTGCAAAAATATATATTTGACTCTTCAGGAATGAAGGACCTGCTTAACATACAGTTTTCATAAAGTATAGAAAAGAAATGACGCCCTAAAACTTAATGCAAGGAATTCCCTGAGGTGCAATAGGTTTACAGCTTTACTGTTTCTCCATTCTGTCTCGTTCATCTTAAACCTGCTGGGTGGAGCTGAAGTCTGGAGACGGAGCTGCTACTGAATCTACTGTCGAGATCTTCTATTGTTCTGCTTCATCTGCTCACTGTGTCATTTTTTCTGACATTTTCCTCCACAGTGTGATCTCCATATACAGTACTACTTCCTGTTCTACAGTACTGTACTAATACTGCATCAGAGGGTGGAGGAACAATG
>JBBIGC010000152.1:1325459-1336040 GCA_037576955.1 Lepidarchus adonis
TAACTGAAGTCTATGTTTTCTGGTGTGAGGATGATCTTCACCTCTGGTGGGATCTTGGTGGAACTGCCGCTCTTAACTGAAGTCTAGGTTTACTGGTGTGAGGAACACACACACTAACAGGAACTCTGCCCTTTGCAGCTATTTGCACGTCACTGTTTTTCACCTCACTGTTTGCACACGACAAAGTATTTCTACTTTTTTTGTTGTTGGATGTAAAATGTAAAATGTTTTTTTTTACATGTACATGTAACAAATTAAAAACTTTATTTGTTTCTCCGTAGACTATAAAGCCTCTGTATGAGAGCATCTGCCAAACAATGTAAATGTAAATATGTAATCATGTAATATCATGTGAGCAACATGTAAATACATGACAATAAGATCATGTGATATGTGAACAATATGCAATCAAATGTGACTTTTGAGATTGATATGTGAACATGAAATCATATGTGACCATGTTAACAATATCACGTGATCTCTTCTGAAGACATGACATCATTAACAATGTGATATGTGAACAATTTGCAACTGCCTGTGACATCATGTGAATGTGACCACTTGAGTTATGTAACTAACTGTAAAATTAATTTCACAATTGCATTTTTAAAATGATGTAAATGTGGAGACAGTAAATGTGGAAGAGTAATAACTAAGATAAATAATAAATAAGGATGTAAGCAATGACCTGTCAAAGGCTTAGAAATGTCTTTTGATTTACTCAAAGTTTCAGCAGAACAAAGACAAAGTCGAAGGTTCTGTCCTTGAGGAACCCCTGGTTAAAAACACGGACAGCTGCGCGCTAAATCGAGGTGCCAGCTTTCATGGAAATCAGGCCCATAGTTCTTCATTTGCACCAGCGCTCGTCAATTATAGACTGAGAAAGCTGCTGCTGCTGCATCCAGTGAACGTTTATTTCATCGCCCATGTGAAAAATGGATCAGACGTCTCTTTCTAATTCATCAGGGCAAACCTCGTGCTGAAAAATCGCATCTCGTGGCAATAACGGTGTGTTTAGAATCGTGATCAGCATTACGAGCTTTCCTCAGACGCTCTACACCCCTTCTGCAGATGTGCTCTGATACTTTGACGGGTTTTCAATGTGTTCGAGTCATGTGAGAGCCACAGATCTACATATGGAGCTGACTGGGATGCTAATACACTCTCTTTACACATACAGCATGCTGAAAACACCCACCAGTGTTCAAACTCTCTGACCCTTTTCCTGCTCATGGATCAAACGGATATAATTCGTTTTATCACATATGTAGTCCTAATGAACTTTCTGCATGGCAGCCTACACTGACCCCATTTTAATTAAGTTAAGAACTGAAAAGGTGTGTAAGTACATATATATTTATATCATCAGGTTTATCAGATTAGGTGCCATTGTATTTAAACCAGACATCTAGAGAATTATGTTCTTTTTGGTATTGAAATGTGTGGTGAGATGTTGTGGATGCCTATGGGTATAGCAAAATATTTAATATCTCTACATTATTTGAAATAAATAAGATTAATGTAGCATCCGCTACAAGTGGTATAGATTTCAAACAACTCTCAATATGTTCAGGTTTGACTGCCCTATAAATTCCACTCAATAGCCGACTGGTGTGAAAAGACGTCTCCAAGAACCCCCGGTCTTTCAAAGAGTGGGCTGTTGTGCGCTTTCACTCTCTTAGTGCTGGTTATTAGCCGAGCTGCAGAGTTCTGAGAGACTTCAGTGCTTCAAGATGTGAGGCCATCTGTCCAAAAGTTGAGGCTGAACCAGAGGTGGAGCCTTAAACAGGAAAATAATACTAAGCACATTAGTAAATACACTCCAAAAAAGCAAAGATTTTGATTTCAGCACAGATCAAATGATCAATTTACACCACCAGTCAAAAGTTCTCATTTCTACTTCACTTTCTACTGTATATTGTAGATACATACATACTGAAGACATCAAATATATGAAGCAAGATAGATTTGATAGAAAAATGTGATAACGCTAAATATGTTTTACATTTTAGATTCCTCAAAGTAGCCGCCTCTGCTTTGTTGACAGCGCTGCAAACCCTTGCCCTTCTCTCAGTGAGCTTCATGATGTGGTCACTTGAAATGGTTTTACTTCACAGGTCAGGGTTCATTTGTGGAATTTCTTGCTTCTTAATGGAGGTTGGACCATCAGTTGTGTTAAGCAGAAATCAGGTTGGTACACGGCTGACAGCCCTATTTGACAACTGTTAGAATTCATATTACTGTATTTCCCCAATGATAAGTCTCTTTACAAACCTGGCATTGGGTGCAGCTTGCTTAAAAGAGGTAGAAAGAGTTGTTTCCTGGGAATTGTAGTTCATTAGCGATTAGCATGCGGGCTGGTAGCACGACGCTTGAGAGGAACAGAAACTGCTCTGAGCAACAGAATAAAAAGCCACGAATCATAACCAGCATCACGCTTTCAAATGATTCTTTGCTCTGGTTGGTGCATTCATGTCGAGACTGGAGATACCGCGAGTGAAGCCGAAGTAGCAGTTTCCCTGCGCTTCTGACATGGTCGCAAAGCAAATACAGGAAAGGTAACAATAGCATTGGTGTTACTTATATAAATTACTTTTTATGCACATATTTACCGTCATATACCGTATTGCTAAAGCATTAAAAAGAGCATTTCTATCTGGAGCAACGTTTCCTAAATGCTTTACTGTAATATGAGAGCGTTCATGCATGTTACCGGCTGTTAATAAAGCACAGTTTTCTGCAGCATCATTAAACGCATGAGTTACGTCCCACTCAGAGGAACCGAACATTGACGTAACTGTATCATTATTTTAAAAAAACATGAAACATTAAATGTTTCAGGCTGGAACACAGGGAACAGGGAGCAGGCCAGTCAAGGCCAACAAAGAACAACAATCAATGGATTATTGATTGTGACATGATGAAACAAGAGCATTTCTGGAACAAAGATCACTGGTTCCATTACTGATGACATTCCATGGTCACTTCGCAGCAGCAAATCCTGACTTTTCCTATTCTGATTATTTGATCTGCAAGAACAAAAGAACTGACTTGTCATTTTTAATGCACTTGTTCTTTTTCATACACTTCCACAGCAATTTCTGCGACGTGGTTTCAGGTTTCACTGTTTCATGCAGAATCTGATGGTGAATAAAGTCACCAGTATTTTATAAAGAAATGTGAAGTGGAAAAAGACTCAGGACTTGTATTCACGAGCATTGAGGAGCAGTTCTCACTGCGTTCAGATTGCCAGGATGATTTTCCTGTCCTGCCAACTTTCCTTAATTTCACCTGATCTTTGGCCTCACTACCTGTGTTAGCGGAGCTGTTAACCACATTATGTTAAATCAAGGAAAGCAGATAAAAATAATTTTTATTCATCTCTGCAGGCGGTTCTGGTTTAGCCATACATTGCCCTCCATAATTATTCACACCCCTGGTTAAGATGTGTTAAAAGCCTTAAAATAAATTCAGTTTTTATTGCAGAAGCTTACTCTCACACTGAAAATGGTAGAAAAAGTGAATTTCTGTCATTTCTACAGTAGTTTACAAAGTTGATCAGAGTATCGAGGAACATTTAATTCGTAATTTATCACTTCCTGTTTCCCTGGGGTATAAATATGATGTCTGTCATATAAATAGGTATCGACATGCCAAGAAGCTGTTTGGGAGGCATGCACGGAAAAAACTTTTCTCACTCACAATCATGAACGCAAATTGAATTTATTTTAAGTCTTTTAACACATCTAAACCAGGGGTGCCAAGAATTATGGAGGGCACTATAGCTGTGGAAAGAGTTACCAAGTCATCTCTGACATTCTGGTGCTCGAGGGAACCAGTGAAAATAACAATCTCTTAAACACTTGAATCTTCCCAATTACTCCAAGCGCACAGCGACATGTCATATGAGAAATGACTAAAGACCCAAAAGATCTAAGGACATGGAGACCTCAGTAAAGTCAGCAATAATGATTCCACCAGTAGAGTCACAACTGGTATTTATCCACTACAAGGCAGATATCACTGCTAACCAAACAGCTAAACTCATATGCCAAAAGGAAATTAAATAAATGGAAAGGAAAGAAAAATCAAAAAGTAATCCTGTAGATCATTTTGGAAAAGTTTTCCTATGAAAGACAAGTTAAAAACAAAGCAAAAAGAAAATCAAAGCAGCAGTAAAACATGGCGGTGGTAGTGCTGTAATTTGGTAATACGTTGCCGCTATAGGGCATGACCATGTTGAAATAATTGATTGAACCATGAATTTTGTTGTAGATACAGTTGTCTGCAAAAGTTAGTGCACCCCATGATAAATTACAGGTTTTTGTGATTTTGTAATTGAAAAGATGTTAATACAGTATCTCTAGGACAAGGGAAAAAATACAAACTTTTTTCAGCAAACATTGATGCATTGCTACATTTTATGCCTTACTGTGAACAAAAAATTTTAAATAAACTTTATTATGGTGTTGTGCAAAGGTTTGGGCGTCCTAAGAGTTCCAAAGTCTCAGAATATTTTTTACAAGGTTTCAGACCTTAATCAGCTCATTAGATCTGATTCATGAGAACAGTTGTCATTAGTAAATGTCAGCTGGTGCCAATTTCAAAGCTTTACAAATACTCTGACTCTTCAAACTTTGTGCACACACTTGTGGACACTCAACAACCATGGGTTCCTCTAAGCAGCTGCGTAAGACACTAAAAATGAAAGTTATTGATGCCCACAATGCAGGAGAAGGCTACAAGAAGAAAGCAAAGCGTTGTCAGTTTGCAGTTTCCACAGTGAGAAATGTAAAGAGATGACCGTTCAGGGGAACTGTGGAGGTCAAGATGAGATCTGAAAGAACAAGAAAACTCTCAGAGAGAACTGCTCGTATGCTGGTCAGAAAGACAAATCAAAATCCCCATTTGACTGCAAAAACTGCAGGAAGATTTAGCAGACTCAGGAGTGGTGGTGCACCGTTCAACAAGACCTTCATGGAGAGTCAGCAGAAAAAAATCTAACCTGCATCCCCATCATAATGTCAGAAGTAAGCAACAGAACATCTACAGAAGCCTGATGCGTTTAGGAAACAAGTGCTGTGGACTGATGAAGTTAAAATCTTTGGCCACAATCAGCAAAGACATGTTTGGAAAAAAAAGAGCATTTCATGAAAAGAACATCTTGCCAATCATTAAGCATGGGGGTGGATCTATCATGCTTTGGGGTTGTGTTGCAGCCAGTTGCACAGGAAACATTGCACTTTATTTTTTTTTTTGTGTTCAATTTATGGCATTAAAAGTTACTATGCATCAATGTTCATATGTCAATATTGAGTACTTTTTGTCCATGTCCTAGAGAGACTGTGTTAACATTTTTTTAATTACAATATCACCAAAATAAATCTGTTATTTATCAAGGGGTGCCTAAACTTTTGCATAAGACTGTAGCTGTAAGAAAATGCACTGAATTCATTTATCGGTCAAGTGTGTTAGCACAGAGAAGGAATTGCTTCTGGCTGATGGTGTCACTCTAGTAAGTGGTACTGTATGTAGACAGATACAATAAATTAAACAATACACCATATACAATACAAACATGTGCAGATTAAATTCGAAGGCGAAGGGGATTGTTGAACTGTTGATGAGGGTGATGGCCTGAGGCAAGAAAACGCTTGTGATTGTCAGTCTTGGTGAACAGGGTCTGGTAGCATCTGCTGGAGGGGAGTTGAAAGAGGTTGTGACCATGGTGTGAGGTATCTGTAATGATGTTCCCTGCCTGCTTCCTGGTTCTTGGAGGGTGGGCAGGGGGGCACCAATCTTAAAATAATAAAGTAATTAGTTGTGATAGATTATTGTAATCAATGGACAGCCCTAGTCTAGCAGTATCATTGACATACTGTGCTCGGTTTGATTGCATTGTCAAGACAAAGTTTATGTTTTCTGCAAAGGTTCCATACAGCAAACCTTGAAACCTGGTTAGTCTTTTCTCATTCCACATATCGATCTTGATTATGTGTCCACAAGGCCTTCTGACAAGCTCCCTTCCTTTGACTGACAGCTGTGTGTGGGTGAGGTGTAGGCCTGTAATCAGTTGGAGGGTTGCCAAAGCAAGTCTCACTTTTGAACGCTGATACATATTTGATGTGGCTCGGATCCATGCCGTAGGCATGTCTACAACGGGCAGCTGCCCCGGGAAGGCCGAGCGCTTTGTATTAGTGTAATGCGATTAATAAATAAAATGCAGGCAACTTCTCTGCTCTCCAGATCCTCCAGCCTCCTCGCTCTGCACATACGTGGACAGCATGTGAGAAGAGCTGCAGGTTCCATCGAGCTGGAGAGAAGTGAAACTCATCTGGGCAATTGCTGCCGAAAATTGAAAGGGGGAACGGGGCCTGTATAAATACGGCTGTTGGGGCTGTAGTATAAACACAGTCATGACACAAAACTGTAAATTTTTCTCCCTAAGATGAAATAAATGAACACTATTTACCAAAAATACAAAAAAGTAAGCAAGAATTGTGGTCACACATTGTAATTAATGTTTTAATTACAATGTTTTACGGGGCGGGGGGGGGGGGGGTATCTATTCCAAGCAAACTGTCCATTGATGTTGCATTAGCCTCCGTTTGAAAGGATGTGGTGAATTTTTGAAATATATACAGTGGAATCATTATTTGACCCCTCACTGATTTTGACTGGCAAAGTAATTAACATTCTATCATTGTAATGGTAGGTTTATTTTAACAATGAGAGATAGAATTCAACAATTTTTTGAATTTTTGAAAATAATTTTTGAAAAGAAAACCACATGGATCAGTGACAAGGTCACATGCACCCAAGTTTTATTGATGCAGTTTGTGCAGGATGTTAATACTGGCTCAGGTAGAAAGGGGTCAGAACACACAGTGCACCACTTTT
Organism: Lepidarchus adonis; assembly: GCA_037576955.1. NCBI lineage: Eukaryota > Metazoa > Chordata > Actinopteri > Characiformes > Lepidarchidae > Lepidarchus > Lepidarchus adonis. Next base: position 1,332,360 of record JBBIGC010000152.1, read on the forward strand.
CAGTAGCATGAGGGGACCTACTGGATATTAGGCAGACGGTCTTAATGATATGGCTGATCGGTGACAATTATCCGTTGAAAAGTGGGATTAATTCACTCAGTTGCAAGAACGCAGTTCCTTTAGTTCAACCATATATTATAAGAGCGCACACCAAGCTAGAAGAGGAGAGTTTGATTTGTTTGCTTGACAAATCTCGATAGTTATGCTTAGTATCAGGGGAATTTGAGTCTCAAAAAAATGAAATAAATAAAAATTCACAAAACTATTTCAGTATGTGAGGCATTATGGATGGGACCCAAAATAACATTCCTTCCCGAAGAGCATGGCTTTATGTGTGGAAATTCTGACACCATACTGTTCTCACTCATAGATGTGATGTCACTTTGACACGTTTTGTTCCTGCCATCCAAACGAAGCCTCCACCGAGGTGTCATCCACATACTGAGACATGGCTCAGTTTCTGCCTCTGCATCCACCATAATAGCCTCACAACAACTCCAGTAATAGCCTAGCACCCCCGTTTACACTTTATGAGCTTCTCTCTTTGACTGAGCAGGTTGGCACAGGGTTGTGACTCTTAAGACGATGAGGTTCTGTTAGAAACAGCTAGGTTTTCCCAAATTCCAGACCTGTGTGAAAGTCAGAGAACATATTTCCATGTATTTTGTGTTAAACATAGGTTTTGTGCTTTTCTGCGGTGCCCTATACCCACCGGTTGGGTTCATATTCAGTCAGTGACTTAACTAGAACTTTCCGAAGACCACCATTACTGACCCACTGCCCAACCGGTCATGCTGGAGGATGTTGCAGGCAGCAGAATGTTCTCCACAGCGTCTCCAGACTCTGTCACGTCTGTTACATGTCAAACGTCCTGCACGGTGTTGGGCTGTAAGCACAACCCCCATCTGTGGATGTTGGGGCCTCATACCACCCTCATGGAGTCAGTTTCTGATCGTTAGAGACGCTGGAGGTCATTTTGCAGGGCTCTGGCAGTGCCCCTTCTGTTCCTCCTCGCAAAAAGGCGGAGGAGCGGTCCTACGCCTTTGTGCTCTGTCCCGTAAATGCCAGTGTCAGCTCATGACATGAAAGCTATTAATCTTTAGAGACATGTGCATGCACACAGATCAGGCAAGGACTCAATTAAACACCTCCATAAAACTGACACAGCAATGAAGGTGGAAATCACACAGGAAGAATGTGCAGAAAGTGGAGATTTATGTTGGGGCTGCTTCATATATAACATGTTCAGTTCACACAAATGCTGGAAATTAAAGACTTTCTAGAGTTCAAGGCCATGTGATGACCGTTATTATTTTGTGAACGTTATTATAACTCTTTGATTAAAATGTGACGCCAGAGATTGAGAGTTTCACGAAGACAGGAGCCTTTAAAAAAATATATTTTTTAGTCATTAAAGCTGGCCAAAGGATGTTCTGTCCAGCAGGTGGGGCCAGTGAGCCAATGCAATTTAACGTGATTTTAAATTCCAGAATTCCTATGTACTGGCCTGTCTCCTGGTAGCGCCTCCATGCTCTGGACACTACGCTGACAGACACAGCAAACCTTCTTGCTACAGCTCACATTGATGTGCCATCCTGGATGAGCTGCACCACCTGAGCCACTTGTGTGGGTTGTAGACTCCGTTTCATGCCTCCACTAGAGTGAAAGCACCGCCAGCATTCAAAAGTGACCAAAACATCAGCCAGAAAGCAGAGGAACTGAGAAGAGGTCTGTGGTCGCCACCTGCAGAACCACCTCCTTTATTGGGGATGTCTTACTAGTTGCCTATAATTTCCTCCTGTTGTCTATTTCTATTAACGATATGTGAAATTGATTGTCAATCAGTGTTGCTTCCTAAGTGGACAGTTTGATTTCACAGAAGTGTGATTAATTTGGAATTAAATAGTGTTGTTTGTTTCCTTTATTTTTTGAGCAGTGTACATTAGGGGTCCTGGCTAATGTTCAGTTCCAGAAAGTAAAAATCCTCAATGGGATTTTGCTCCAAGTGCAAAACACACAGTATATCACTTATCTGAGCTCTTTGGAGAAGTCTGGCAGGTGAAAGAAAATCTTGCAGCTGAATTTGCCATCTCTGCTAACAGGGCAAATAAATTACGAAGGAAAATCTGACACATTAGGTCTCCAATCTAGTATCTGAAGGCCTCACCAATGGGAGAACTGGCTTAGCTGCTGTATATCTACCATATAGAGAAGAAATCCTGTTTGGACACTTTACTTACATTCTACAGAACGATGCTGTTTATGTTGATATTTACCTCGTGAGTCTGGGGTGATGTTAGCACCAAAAGCACTATGAAATCATGTGAAACTTTAACGCTTCTTTAATTTCTTTAGTAATTTACTAAAATGGAGATTTAAGTATACAGCATTGTCAACAGTAAATGCTACATTCACTTTTCAGATCTTGGTTCTTAGGAATCATCCATCAAAATGTGTTTTCACTGCCTCCTATTTTTTGATGACATCACCATGCACCAACAAGTGGGGTTACATGAACCAAACATATCAGTTATCCCCTCTCCTTACTTCCAAACCCAACTTTCAGAGAATGAAAACACTCAACCTCTCCTGATGATTTGATTGACTTGAGTCATAACAATTCTGGAATTCAAAATCACGTTAAATTGCATTGGCTCACTGGCCCCACCTGCTGGACAGAACATCCTTTGGCCAGCTTTAACGACTAAAAAAAATATATTTTTCAAGGCTCCCGTCTTCATTAAACTCTCAATCTCTGGCATCCCATTTTAATCAAAGAGTTATTCAAAAATAATAACGTTCACAAAATAATAACGGTCATCACATGGCCTTGAACTCTAGAAAGTCTTTAATTTCCAGTATTTGTGTGAACTGAACATGTTATATATGAAGCAGCCCCAACATAAATCTCCACTTTCTGCACATTCTTCCTGTGTGATTTCCACCTTCATTGCTGTGTCAGTTTTATGGAGGTGTTTAATTGAGTCCTTGCCTGATCTGTGTGCATGCACATGTCTCTAAAGATTAATAGCTTTCATGTCATGAGCTGACACTGGCATTTACGGGACAGAGCACAGCGGCGTGGCACCGAGAGCCATGTTCCAGCTCTAAAAATGGCTTTTTCTACCTCCTGCCTCCTTCTAGAGGACAGTCGCAAGGGGAATACACTTTAAGCTAGGAGCAAAGCTGACCTCGCACTCTGCCTAACAGCCATTTTGGACAACTGCATTCATCATTTGTTCTTTTTGTCCCTGTATACCATCATCCACTGCGAGGCAGACATTCAAACATAACCAGACTGAAATATTTATGGGCAGCCTTCATGAATTATTAAGTAAAGCCCCAATCAAGAGTCACTAACAACTACCAAGGCAGGGTTTTGCTATCCTCCTGGAACAGAAAGCCATCCATCCATTCATTTTCCTAACCACTTTATCTATATCGGGTCACTGGGAAGCTGGAGCCAATCCCAGCTGACTATGGGCTGAGGCAGAGTACACCCTGGACAGGAGACCAACCCACCCACAGTCCTTCAGAAAGATTTTCTGCCATTTTGCTCAACGTGATTCACTTTAGCGTGATTATAACTAGCTAAAGATTAGCATGTGTAAGGTTCGCACGCCGCCATGTTCCCGCAATGCCTTGCGAGGCCACGCCAGGCATGGGGCGGCAGAACCCGGC
>JBBIGC010000152.1:1338239-1351208 GCA_037576955.1 Lepidarchus adonis
CACCCAACAGTGCTAACCACTGCACCACCATGCCACCCAACAGTGCTAACCACTGCACCACCATGCCACCCAACAGTGCTAACCACTGCACCACCATGCCACCCAACAGTATACGTTTGAATCATTTTGCAATGAGTTTGTTGAGATCATGTGTTTGATGGTGTACTTCCTGCCTTTATTGTTGGACTGGAGGGATACTTTATTTTCATTGATGATAACTTGGCAATTACTTATTTTCACAGTGTAGCAAACCAAGCTGCACAACACCTGCAACCCAACATGGCGTGATACTGTGGGTTTTGTTTAATGTTGATTTCCTCTGGGCAAATGAATTTTGTCCGACGTATGTGCATTTAGGACCAAGAATTAATGACCTGCAACCTGGTCAATTCGCTCGTGTTGTGGTCAAGTTGTAGGGGTTGTAATCTCAGTTCAACTGTTGGTCAAGCTTAAACTAATGCGTCATCTTTCAGACGTACAGTATGAATTGTGAACCCGGGGGAACCTAACAGAGCAAATTCCTCAATGCTTTGCATAAATGGTGACATGCAACTTGTGGCTGTACAGGCAGATTGTAGATCTGGGGCTGCGATTCTCCCTTGTGAAACCTGGAAACAGCGTATTGAGTAAAAGTCCCCTCTGCCTCCCCACCCTCCTTTTTCTTTCTGTCTCACACCCATATATGCTCTCTTTCCCTCTCTCTCTTTCTCTCTCTCTTTGGTAAAGCAGTGGCTCATCAGTGGCATGGATCCTGACTACTAAAGAGTCAGCATGAGGGAATGAGAACGACCAGCAAGCTATCAGCTTGCGAAAGAGAGGGAAAATGATTTCAGGGAGCGTTGTGCAAATCTACAAACCCTGAAGAAAGGCGTTTGCTAGTTGAGTGAGACCAAAATAGCTTTTCTCTGCCTTTGTTGCTCATGGTGGATCCAGGAGAAAAGAGAGTGGAGTAATGAATTGACAAATCCTCAACTGTCAAACACAAGAGGTTTGGCAGGGGGAGGTCAGTGAATCTTCATTTTTATCTGACAATATGCATGAAGAGGAGGAGTCGAGGCAGAGGGAGGAAGGTGGCAACTAACAGCAACAGACAACCACCCTTTTAAATCTCCCCATTCATAAATCCTTCTGGATGGATGAGGCAGAGTTGGCTTTTCTGCTTTCCCTATCTCTTCCGCAGTTCCATCTTGCTTACTCATTTCCATTGGACGTTTCTCATCTCTGAATGTACTTCTCATTGTGATCTATCACTGCATTGAAGCCGGACGTGTTGGAATAGTCATGGAAGCCATGAAGGGAGATTCCGAAGACAAAACTGAAAGCACCGGGCCTTCAAAGTTGCAAGCCTTTGTCAATGCCTCCACGCTTCACGGCCTAAGGCACATTGTAGGCAATGGACGATTTACATTCCGTCGGCTCCTGTGGGCTCTGTCATTTCTGGGCTCTCTGAGTTATTTTTTGCTGGTTTCCATGGACCGTGTATCATACTTCTTTGAGTTCCACCATATCACCAAACTGGATGAAGTTGCAGCCCCTAACCTCACATTTCCGGCTATTTCTTTCTGTAACCTCAATGAATTCTGCTTCTCCAAGATCACAAAGAATGATCTTTACCATGCTGGGAGATTGCTGGACCTCCTCAACAAGGACTTCCAGATTAAGAACCCAAAGCTAGCAGAGAAAGAGTTTCTTGCTACTCTGACAGAAAAAGCCAACTTCACCGACTTTGAGCCGGAGCACTTTAGCATGACTGACTTTTACAAGCGAACTGGCCATGAAATCAGTGACATGCTTCTCCAGTGCACCTTCCAGGGACAGGTCTGCACCCATCTCAACTTCACCACTGTGAGTTACTAGAGTTCCTGCTTATTCTATGTGTATCTTTCTGTAGTTTTCTTTGTAGTTCGTTGGCTGACATGTATCTCTATTGCCAGTGTCCATAATCCATGCTTTTAGTGACCTACAGCACTGCGAAGTACAGTTTCAGTTATTCACTGCCTGATCCACCACAGACTAGAACGTTTCTGAAGGCAAAAAAAAAAACCAGTTAAATAAAATGTATAACACATCAGAGCCATTAACACCAAAAATTTATATTATATTTAATTGTATGATTATAATCCATAATATTTTTGTTGTTCTTTTAGGTTTTGGGCCAAGTAAAGTAAAGAGCCATATTGCATCCAAAGTTATACATGTTTATTCCATATTTTACTACTTAAAATACTGTAAATATGGCCAAAATTACATTAGTACATGAATTTTTTTTTGGTAAATTACTTGTGCCCTACCGATATATCTTGGATACCTTTGCTGTTGCAGTCTTTTTCGGTTCCTGCTCATTTCAGACGCTTATTGCTTCCCCTGTTGTCTCCACTAGAACTGCATTCTCAGCGAGGTTCAGATCAGGCTGTTGACTTGGCTTCAGTAGTTTCAGTAATTTCATGCTGGAATTACTGAAGCCTATAGCTGTGCAATTACGATTCTTCTTCAAAGAGCGATACATGCATTAAATGCACTGTTCTTCAGAGTTGAGGTTGTATTGTCTGGAATGATGAGCAGATGCCACATTTTACGCATTCCATTACTCTGGTATAGTACATTTTAGTCTTCTAGAATTTTTTCCCATGACCTATGAACTTCTTTTAGTTTATCTATGTCTAGATCTTGCTTTTTGATCCTTTGTTGCTTTTTCAGATCTAAGCAGTGTATTGCAAATAAAGACTTTGCAACAGCTATTGTTTTGTCTATATCACTGCTTTGTTTAGAATGAATTAATCAGCCAATGGCCATCTTTAATGCACTCACCATTCTTTCATGTAATGACGTGAGCATGTTTGAATTAGATCTGGCATTTAATCTAATTTCACATCTAGTTTCAGTCTTAGTGTACCAGAGTTCAGATCCAAAATAATAAATGATGTGCATTGTCCAGTGTCTTACTTATACTTACTACACTGTATGATATTATGTGGCCATTCTCCTGCCACGGTCAGCATTGTTGTCCTTCTGTAATCCTGCTCTGCATGAAAAATGTTATTTTAGTAAATCAGACATTTACCCAAAAGCCTAACATCCTTCCAGCTGGTATTAGCATAATGGGCAAGGAATATAGAGATTAATAAGGTCAGAATCCAAAATGTAGTGATCTTGATATTCTTTTAAAGAGCCGTTATATGGACATGTTTCTTTAGCCAAATGTATGTTTAGCCAAAAAAGCCATTCATCTAAAATGTTTTCATTGTATGAGGTAGTATGAGGAGCATGATGATAGGACATGGTTTATATAAAGGCATATAAGACTCTGCCTGTGATTTTTTTTTTTCCTGATTCAAATGTTTGTTTGTTTTTTGCCATTTTTGTACAAAAAAGTGCATTTCATTTTAGACTATAAAAGATCCCCTTTTGTAGCTGCTGCTTCAATATGGTATTGAAATGCTTCATGATCTACAATGAGATAAACAGCAGGACAAAAGGGTTTCCTCCAGCTCAGTCAGGTGTGGTATTATAGAATTACATCCCTTTTGAAAATATTCTCAGCTCACAATCTGATTCACAATATGCTGCTCTAATTTAGATATTCTCATGATATTTTGAATAAAATTCTGTTGTAATTCACTCATGAGATCAGACGTGGTAGGTGGAAGGTGGATCAGATAATTGATTAGACTGGGTTGTTGATTGATGCCGTTTGTAGGATTGTGCAAAATTATGTATTTTGTTATTGTGACAAAAAATGTCATAGTTTGCTTTACTGAGAATACCATGTGTATTTTCACTACACATCTAGGACTCTGATGTATGTTTCTTTACAAACGGAGCATAACTAGTCATTTAGCATGTGCGTAAAACAAATTATTTTTGTAGTTTTTGAGAGTATTTTTAATTTGCCATTTTATTGCTCTCCATGATGCATGTTTTTATAATATTACTTATATATGTAATAAATTATTAAAATATAAATATCAAAATGTTTTTAAGGATGGTTACAGCCCTGACATCTATTTAACTAGGTTTTTATGCCCATTGTATTGATTTTATTTCTGAATATATTTTTATCTTTGTGGTATTCGAGTGTTTATAGATGTTGATGGTGGATGATATGTTTACGGATTCTCAGAAACAGGCATTTTTAAGAAAAGGTGCCTAGACTTTATTAGAGTAAAATACTTAAAACTGGGACATGGATCCTCAGTCTGTCAGTAACTAATGTACGACTGAGACTGAGTTGGAGCAAACAGTAAAGGAGATAAATCCTACATTCGTCTTGTATTTCATTATCATCTTTCCACTTAAGAACGAGTGTGATTTCACATACCAAACAGGTCTTTTCCCGTCTCTCTTTATTCCTTATGAATAAACTGGTTGTTTCTGTTACCATGCCTTTATGACTGACATATGTATGTTAATGAGCTCTGTTCTGATTGTTAAAAAAGCAGATCAGCCTGAAACAATTCTAATATGTGAAGGTGACTGTTTGCCATTGTGAACACACCCAGTCACGCAAAGTGCACCCATCACATGTGTAGACAGCTATCAAAAGCAACCAGGGAGCAGTGTAGCGGGACAGAACCTTGCTCAAGGGTGCATCAGTGGTGCCTGCCCTACAGTATGCTGTAAAAGGTGAAAGTACTTTTTCGCCATCACAAAACAATGACTGTTTTTGCTTGGTTTACATTTAGGGACTTGGGACTTTTACAATTTTTACAACTCTTTCATGCTAATTTTTTAGCATGAAAGAGCTAATTTTTGTACATTTGTTTATGTAACATTGACCCTTTACGGTTTTCAAAATATTGGGCCCATTGGACTGGTAATGTAATAAATAATGAGAAAATATTGACATTCTGCACTGTATGACTCATAGCAGGATCACCCAGCCCATCTACTACAATTGCGCCTATGGTTCTGCGACAGGAAAACTGATATTCCAGTATAAAGCTGTGTAAAGTGGAACACTTCATAAGGAAGTTGTTTACTTAAGGGGAGTGCACTGATTTGCAGCCCTTCTGTTCGCTTCGAAAGAAATGGATGTTTCCTGGCACTGGCTCATGTGCACTCATTTCATAACTCTCTCAGTTAAAAGATCGTCTTGCAAGTGTGGGGTTTGCAGATTTGGTACATTTCTCAGGCCCTTATTGATTGGCTCCTGCTTCCAGTCCTATCTTCTCCAGCATGCAGGACGACGTGGATCAGCCTCTCGTTTTGCCTCACCGGCCGAATCGTCACTGCACGTCTAGCTTTGAACGCCCTCTACTCTGTCACTTCAGTAACTGTCCCTATACTTTTGGAGCTTTCTTCATTTACATGAGTGTTGCCTGGCAACAAGGCTTTGCCTCTCCAAAGCAAATCATTCATGGGTAATTGCTTTTGTTGCGCATAATGACAAACACTTGCTTGGTCATTGAGATGACACAATAGCAGTCGTCTCTGTAGCGTGTGCTCACGTGTGCTGCGTTTTCACACTGTAGCATAATTAGCGGTTGCTGCTCGGTATCTAATCACTGACAGAATCCCTTTTGCTGCCCGGCTGCCACGCCAAGGCTCTAGTCAAGTACCGGGGTCCGTGTCACTTTCGCATAGCAGAGGAGCATCCGTGCATTCCCATGCATCCTCAGGGCATTACGCATTCCCATGAAGTCCTGCGCTTGTCAGAGACTGGCTCCGTGTCTTGGATCCTTATGGATTCAGCAGAGTGCTTAGTGCTACAAGTGAGGAAAACCAAACACTTATAATGCACTCCCCTTCTCCTTACCACAGCAGCTGACTACAGATCTTCAGCCTCTGCATAACCGAGGAACACCACCGGCTGCTCGGTTCTTGTTGAAACAGTTAACGCTGATCAGCCAAAACCTTAACCAGTAGTTAATATCTCCCAGAAGGGATCCAAGGAAGGACAACTGGTTATATAGTGATAGTTCATGGGCACCCAAGGCTCACTGATGCATGTGGGGAGTGATCATGTTGTACAAATGTTAATGCTGGGTCTGATAGAAAGCGGTCAGTACACACAGTGCATCGCTATGAATTGTTAGCTTGTTGCTAGGTCATTACTGTGGTATCCCAGGTTGTTGTTAGGAGGTCACTCTGCTATTTCAGGTGGTTTGCGAGGGTGTTGCTTCCTGGTATATGGTATTTCAGATGTCTGCTATGGTGTTTCAGGTAGCTATTAGGGGAGTGTTGCTAACTGGTCGTTATGGAGTCTGTGGCAGTTGCTAGGTAGAGAAGAAATGGTATCCCTCTTTCTTATGAAAAATTATTTTAATCACAGATCAGCAATGACATTAACACCACTGACGGGTAAATTGAATTACAATGGCTGCGTAGTTATTTCTACAATAATAAACCTGTATATTTAGGCCAAAAGTAAACAGTCAGTTCAAAGTTGATGTGCTGGAAGCAGGAAAACTGGGTGAGTGTAAGGTTCTCAGGCACTTTGACAAGGATCTTATTGTGATGCCTGGACGACTAGACTATTGCAGATATCTGTGTAAACTGTGGTGTGAATCACTTTGTCTCACAGCGCCATGTAGGTCCCTTAATAATAAAACCCTTCACTTAAAAAAGGCATTTTGTGTTAACTTGTCTTGTCTTTGACTAATATTTAAATTTGTGTGATGATCTGAAACAAACAAGGAAAAAAGAAGAAGAAATCAGGTAGGGGGCAAACACTTCTTCACACCACTGTACGTCAGTGTTGCAAAGATGTTAGAAAACTTATTTATGTATTTTTGTGCTATTTGGCTAACTTAATGGATTAAAGGTCTGTGTGTGTGTGTGTGTGTGTGTCCACACCCCATAATGCATTATACCACTTTTCGTCAATTAGTCATTTTGACAGTAATTAGGGTCATTTACAGTGAATGCCTGGAAATGGGATTCCCTTTCTTTTACCCAGAAATGCTGCATTTTGCTTCTGATGGGTTGTTGTACCAGATTGACTGAAAGTTCCAGGGCATAAGCAAGTCCCTGACTATTAGCAAAACTCCTTACTTCCTTGATCAATTTCCTAGAATCATCTCCATTAGATCTTTATGAATGATAGTCCTAATGCATAGACTCTGCACTGACACTGTTAGTGCTTCCTAACAACTTCAGAACTTTTTTGAATCAGTCAAAACACTTGTCATTCTGACAAACACTGCAGCCTCATAACATACATATTGAAGTGTGTGCGAGTGCGGTTGCGCGTGGCAAGTCTCTAGGTGTCAATTCTCTAATTTATGCATGAGAATAATCCCTGCGATGTACACAGTCAGAGTGGATGTTGATAATGGCAAAATGTTTTCTTTAGGTGATTTTTTTTACCTTCAAACTCACATTTCATTAATGTATTTTCATTTAATTATGATCCTTTAAGCATTTTCCTCCGGAATAATAAAGTTTTTTCTGATTCTTTGCTCTCAGAAGTTGCAAACACACCCAAATCGAACCCGCGAACCTCTGACCACAAACCACTTTTCTAACCATTAAGCCACTCCATGAATTGATCACTTTAAATTCTCAAAACCTCTTTTCTAAAGGCATTATTGCTTCTGGGAGTCTGGTTGTAATCACTTTATACAATTTTGACTTGGTGATGTTAGAACACTCATGGTATGAAAAAACATAACTACATTTTATTACAACATAAATGTTTTCTCACTCTCTCTTTTTCACTCTCAGATTTGTTAGCCAACTATTTATTGTGAGAGATAATCCATTAGTTATATCAATGGTAATCAGGTGTCTTGTCCACATTAGCCTGACTCTGGGAGAAGTTCCAATCCAGACTGTTAGCACTTCTTAAATGGACTCAGTTGACGAGCTGTAAACATCCAGAATAGAAATGAGATTTTCAAGACTTTTATTGTAGCCTCATGACAATCCTCCATTCTCAAGATTAGCTGGTAAAATGTGACCTCAGACATAGTAACAAATGAGAACGGTCTTAGATACTTTTATCTGATCATTTATGAAGAATGCGGAATATGACTAGGGGTGAAAACTTTCCCATAATGCTTTGCTTCACCACACATAGCCAGTACATTTGAGTCACCATTGAATAGCTGAATGAAACTGAATAAAAATGTGTCTCAGAAATAGAAAGGCTTCTGTTGAGTGCAGGGTTGCTTCAAGGATTAGATGTATTATTATTGTACTACTTTTCCAAATCTCCTTTCCATTGGCAAGGTACTGAGCAAGTAGTCTTCAATCAAATCAATTCTCGTTTTGATTTATGTGGTTACTTGCAAGTTTCAGTGAGGGTTTACTCAGCAATTTAATACTGAAACAGTTCTAATAAAGGTCTTAAATAAATGACTCTGATTACAGGCATAAATATCTTGACATTACTGGACCTTTGATACTGTCGATCATAAAATTCTGGTAGATGCATTAGAAAATTGGGTTGGGTTCTCAGTAACAGTCATTCAGCACATACTTATACAGTAAATATCTGTTCTTTGTCATTTTTCTCAATGCATCTTCAGTGAGGACACGGGCTACAGATTAGGCAAAATCAAGGAAAGCACGAAAAGATTTTATTAAAGTACTCTGGGAAATTAGCTGCTATGCTTTTACAAAATGTCTTTCCATGCTAAGCTAAATGCTAATCCTTACACACAGTGTTTCTTCTCCTCTCTTGAGGACTGAGTTTGCTAAAGCACACTTGCTAACAAACAAACATTGCTCTAAAAACATTGCTGTTGTTTGATAAAGATCATCTGGATACGCATAGATCTTCTGATACCATATGATGCAAAAGTGAAAATTCTGGAAATTCAAAGGGTTTGACATGTTGGAGTAGACATTTCAAACTCCAAACTGTTTTATACAGAAGAATTGGTCATAATAAACTAGGGTGACCAGATCCGAAATGAAATCCAGGTCATGTCGCCCTACTTTGGTCACAACAGCAATGGAAGAAATTGCAAGTAGGCTTTTACTAAAAATTTCCACAATCCATCATAGCAATTTCCAAAAAGATCTGCAGTGATTCCAGGCAATTTGTAATGCCAACATAAATGTTCAATTTACTGGAACTCAAAAGCAAAGAACCAGGAAGCACACAAAACTAGAATATGTGGTTCACAAATGCAAGAAGAAACACGAATAATGATGAAGGTGAGGGAAGGTGGCACTTAAGCAAAAAAGGAAACAATAAGCCGTATAGAATTTGCTGTATTTGTATTAGCCCATTGCTAAACGAGACACATGATCTTTGGTGATTTGACCGAGAAGATAATTAAAATATGACTGACTTTACTCATTATTATGGTTATTGTAATAGACTCATTGGCTTTTTTGTACTTTGAGATGAGATAAAATGATGGAATGTTTCTTACACTCTTAGTTAGTAATCCCCTCTCCTGAAGTCTGATCAGGCTTCTCTTGGTGCACTGACCCTACATTTTCCCACACCCTCTCCCATGATCAGTATTCAGACAGTCGTACTGCTTCTCTTTGAGACAACGTTTGCCTTTCATCTCATTTTCTACACAATGGTACATTTCTGAAGGCTGACTTGATTGTTGCAGTCTATTGTTGCAGGATGGACGATTACTGAAAAGGCCAGACTTTCCCAAGATTGAAGTCCAGCTAGAGTGGAGTGACCTGACTTTTAAGTATTGTTATCATGGTAAATCAAACCACAATAAGCCTTTGAGCATCAGCCTTTCCACAACACTGACCAACTGCATGTCTCACTCAAACAATGATTTAAGACGCTAGATAATTGGTGAAGTTATCTACCTTTGGACTTATCAGATTCAGTGGCAGACCTAGCTGGCACATTTAATTATCATCAGTTTTTATTCAGAAATTAAATGTAGAATGTAATCCTTTTAAAGTATCATTTCATTATCCAAGTCCATATTTAAGTAAGGTCCTAAAAAATATTTTAAATTCACTATACAATGGCAAGAAAAGTTTTTGGGGGGAATTTTTATGGTTATCTGCATTAATTTGTCATAAAATGTAAACTGGTCTTCATCTAAGTCAAGGGTTTTGACAAATATAATGTGCCTAAAATAATAACACACAAAATATCTGATCTTTTTATATCTATGTTGAGAATTAATAATTCACCATCCAAAGGCAATCGGGTGTTTCTTGTAGCTGTGGATCGGAAATGCATGTTGTTCAACCTTTTGCTACCACTTTGGAGTGTTATCATGCTCTTTTACAAACTTCAGACGTGCAGCAATGTTCGTTTTAGTAAGCAGAGGCTTCCTTCATGGTGTCCTGCCATTTTTAATGAGCACTCACTTCTTGGTAGAGTAACCACAGTCCTAAAGTGTTGCTCCATTTCTAGATGGTTTGCTGTAGACTGGTGAATTTTTAAATTCACTTTGTAACCCAGATTTATGTAATTCCACAATTCTTGATCATAGATTGTGAAAGCTCTTTTTGGCAAAGGTTTTGCTCACATAAGCACATTCTTCTTGTGTGGAGAAAACTCAACGTGTTTGAGTGGTTTTTATCAGTTAAAGTAGCTCTGGTCCACACCTCCAAATTCATTTTATTAACAAACCTTCTTAACATGCGAACACCTGGTTCAAATGAGCTTTTTTGAGGTCGCATACTTTTTCCACTAGCAATCAATAACGTAGATGAAGATGAAGAGCAGTTCCTATGTTATGAATAAAACCATGAAATTCCAAAAGGTTTGCATACTTTTTTCTTGCTACTGTATCTGTGATGTCTCAAAAAAACCAAATAATTAACATACCGTATGTTCCCTATTCGTGCTGAAATAATGAGTTTTTCCTCTTTTTTATGAATGGCAGACAATCAGAATAGTCATTTACATAGATCAGTGGATGAGCAACAGGTGTCAAGGGGTCCTGTTTCTGGCAGAATGAAACATGGCCCATCGCCATGTAAGCTGCTCTCAGGTCAGCTTGTGGTAAATTATTTTCACCTGTGTGTTCGTGGCCTAGTCGAGATGACCGGCACTGGACAAAGCAGTCCATTCACTTAAAAGCAAATGCTGAATGCGTTTAGGGGCCACATTCACCCCCAGATGGCAATATTATTGCTAAAAGTGGCTGTGTTGAAGACTGACTGCCTCTTTACAAATGTACAAGTGGAAACAGTTTTTCATTAGCTCGCTGACGAATGGGCTGTATACTTACATTTACATTTATTCATTTGGCTGACGCTTTTGTCCAAAGCGACTTCCAGGTACAGGAAACAATCAAGCATAACTTGCATATACTTGCATCTTTTGTAGTGCATGATTGCTTGTATAGTCAGCAGTATGTGTATGATTAGCAGCCTCACCTTGTGCTAATAACACTACTGAGTAAGGTACTTTTTAAAAGTCTACTGTGAGAAAAAAAGATACATAAATACATACAGTATAATAAAGTGTGTACAGCTCTCACATTTTTGTAAATATTTTATTAGACCTTTTTATGGGACAACACAGAAGATTTGACACTTTGATACAATGTAAAGTAGTCAGTGTACAACTTGTATAACAGTGTAAATTCTGTTTGATCAAAATAACTCAACACAGTCATTAATGTCTAAACCGCTTGCAACAAAAGTGAGTACACCCCTAAGTGAAAATGTCCCCAATTATCCATTTTCCCTTCCTGGTGTCATGTGACCCGTTAGTGTTACAAGGTCTCAGGTGTGAATGGAGAGCAGTTGTTGTACATTTGGTGTTATCGCTCTCACACTCACGCACCTGAGGACGAAGAAGGATCTGAAAAAAAGAATTGTTGCTTTATATAAAGATGGTTTAGGCTATAAGAAGATTCCAACACCCTGAAACTGAGCTGCAGCACAGTGGTCAAGACCATACAGCGGTTTAACAGGACAGGTTCCACTCAGAACAGACCTCGCCAGTGTCGACCCAAGACGTTGAGCGTACATGCTCAGCTTCATATCCAGAGGTTGTCTTTTGAAAATAGACGTATAAGTGCAGCCAGCATTGCTGCAGAGGTTGTAGGGGTGGGGGTCAGTGCTCAGACCATATGCTGCATCAACTTAGTATACATTTCTAACCATAAGGACGCCTCTTCTAACAAACTGTAGACAAGCAGACTAAGGACATGGATTACTGGAAACATGTCCTTTGTTCTGACGAGACCAAGATAAACCTTTTTGATTCAGATGGTGTCAAGAGTCTGTGGCAACCAGGAGAGGAGTACAAAGACAAGTGTGTCCTGACTACAGTCAAGCATGGTGGTGGGAGTGTCATGGTTTGGGGCTGAATGAGTGCTGCCAGCACTGGGGAGCTACAGCCTATTGAGGTCTGTGTGTTGAGTTATTTTGAGGGCACAGCAAATTTACACTGTACACTGTACACAAGCTGTACACCGACTACTTTACATTGTATCAAAGTGTGATATCTTCAGTGTTGTCCCATGAAAAAATGTAAATTTTTTGTCAGATACAGTAAATACATGCATGCATACATACATACGTACTTTATTTATCCTAGGGAAAATTTAGGCACCAGTAGCAGATATTATAGAGATCTAAAAAAAGTTACATAAATACACAAGAAACAATGGCAGAATAAGTAGGAGGGTTCGGATGTATGGTCATTCACAAGTATAGTGGGTATAGAAAATAATCACCTTTTATTCCCTTTTTTTGCTTTACAGCCTTAAATAATTTTTATTTTTATTAGATTTACTAATTTTTAGATTAACTAAACAATATTTGTATATTAGGTGTAAGTAGCCACCATGTTGAAGTGTAAACAGTGTAGGGAGACAAGAAATATTGCACAGAATTTTTTTTGACATGCACAGATGAATATTGCACAGAAAGAGAATATGAATATGAATGAGAATATTGCAAGTTACATGTGTGAAGTTTCAGTTGTCAGTCTGTCGTGTGTGTATGTGTGTGGTCAGCTGCAGGTGCTGATTGTACAGTCTGACTGCAGCTAGAAGGAAAGATCTCCTGAATCTCTCCTTCCCACACCGTGGGTGCAGCAGCCGCTCACTGAAGGAGCTGCTCAGTGCT
>JBBIGC010000152.1:1708389-1722221 GCA_037576955.1 Lepidarchus adonis
TTGTGTAGTAGGATTGTGCGGTTGATTGTGTAGTAGGATTGTGCGGTTGATTGTGTGTAGGATTGTGCGGTTGATTGCGTGTAGGATTGTGTGTAGGATTGTGCGGTTGATTGTGTAGTAGGATGGCCCTTCCTCTCCCCCACTCTCAGTGTGAGGAACCTGGGAGCTGATGGAGCAGAAATGGCGGTTGTTGCAGGTGTAACTCATAGAAAGCACTGTTCTCTCTCAGCTTTGTGGTTTATGAGCGTTGCCGTCCCTGCTCACTGGTGTGGTTCTGTTTTCCCTTTGACAGACATTGAAGTGGCGTGTTATGGATATGAGGGAATCGATGCGGTGAAAGAAGCTCTGAGGGCCGGACTTAGCTGCTCAACAGAAGTGATGCCAATCAAGGTGAACTGCAAAAAAGACTAAACTGTTCTACTAAATAAATATTATGGGGCACGTTTTTAAATGCTGCTCTTTATACTTAAGATTAGGGCTGCAACAACAAATCTTAATTTTTAGGTGTTTTTTTAGAAAATAAGACAATTTCTTATGCTATTTCACGTGTCTAATAAATGTATCTTGATTTAAGATTTTTTTTTAGATATTTGGACTGAAAACAGGACAAGTTAGAAAAGCATTTTTGCAGTGTATATTCTGTGCTTTGTCCCATATAGGTTATTATTGACAAATATATTTGTTAAGCTGTGTTTAAATGTGGAGAATAACTAACTATATTATTATAAAAGCTCAAGGAGCAACATGTTTGTGCACTTTCCGAAATTTTTAGTTTTGTTTTTTAATAAAGGGTTAGAAATTAATGCTTTTCTTTTTTTCTTTTTTTTTAGCCGATTCTATTAATTGGAAAAAGAGATTAATGTAAGATTATTACTAAAATAATCGTTAGTTGCAGCCCTATTTATGATGCTAGTGACCTATTTATCTGTCTTTCATATTTAAGAAGCAAGTACATAGAATTTTTGACCATTTTTATTTCTAACTTTGGGTTTTTGATGTATTTAGTTTGTGGTATTGTTTAATTCCTTACCCAAACAAACAATCCATTAATAGTGGAGTTTGGACCAACATGAGTTTATAGTTACATCTGATAAGTTATGCTCATTAATTCTCCTTTTTCTGTTTGGCCAGATAAATCTGATTGCTCCTCCACGGTATGTGATGACTACGACTACTCTGGAGCGGACGGAGGGTCTGTCCATGCTCAACCAGGCCATGGCCGTCATCAAGGAGAAAATTGAGGAGAAAAGGGGAGTCTTCAACATTCAGATGGAGGTCAGTCTGAATTTAAGACAGGGGTGCTCACCTCCAGTCCTGGAGATCTACCACCTTGGAAGAGTTGAGATTCAGATCTCCTGAGGAGCCTTGATCATCTGGATCAGGTGTGTTAGGTTGGAGCTGAAGTCTGCAGGATGGTAGATCTCCAGGACCGGAGTTGAGCACGACTGGTTTCAGGTGTAGAGCAGTGCTCACCATCGTTGTCCCTGAAGATCTACCTTCAGCTCCAACAAAAATAATCCGAGTACAGGGGGTCCTGCATACAGAATTTTGTGGTCACATTGCTGCCCCCACACTGCAAAAAATGCTTTTCTAATTTAGTAGTTTTGTCCTGTTTTCAGTCCAAATATCTAAAAAACCTTAAATCAAGATACATTTACACTCAATTTTCTCATACTATTTTTCTGGTCTAGTAATCTTTATTTAAGATGTTTTAGATATTTGGAAACGAGACGAAATTGAGAAAATTAAGTGATGCTTAAAACGTCTGATTGAGATTCTCATTAAGTTTATTATTCTTACCCCATTGGCAGATAATTTTGCTTGTTTTAAACAAACAATCACTTAATTTTTAGGTGTTTTTTCAGAAAACAAGACAATTTCTTATGCTGTTTCATGTGTGTAGTAAATGTATCTTGATTTAAGATTTTTTAGATATTTGGACTGAAAACAGGACATGCAGTGCATCCCTTTAAAAATATTTGAAAGTGTAAAATAGAAAGTCGATAGCATAAAATGCTCAGAAAAAGGCACAACAGAGCCTCAGGTGGGTGAATGTCTCCCTCCGGTGGACTGAACGAGATAAATGATTAGAAGTGAATTCTTTCATAAACCACAGACACCTTAGAACCCAACAAAGTGTGAGGCAAGTGTGTGGTGATGTAGACCTGCTCTGTGCTTATTGGTGGGTGATGAGCTTCCATTACTTGTTAGCTACATTAGCCTAGAGCTTCCCATAACTATGACTTTATTATCTTTACTTACGGACATGATAACTGTGCCCCTCGCAGCCTAAAGTGGTGACGGACACAGACGAGACGGAGCTGCAGAGACAGCTGGAGCGTTTGGAGAGAGAGAACGCTGAAGTGGACGGAGACGACGATGCTGAAGAAATGGAGGCGAAGGCTGAAGACTAGTGGAGATGAACAGAGTTGAGAAAAGCTCCACACGCAGCAGGTTCACCCTCTTGGACGGGGTACAGAGCTACTCAGATTGAACTGTTTTTCTATCCTACAGTGGCATCTGTAAAATAAAAAGGAAAAAAATACAAATTAAAAGTTTATATTCAAACTGGTGGAGTTTGGTGAGGAACCTAGTGTTGCTGCCAGATGTTTGGTTTTGGTTTTGTGACATTTATACTGTTAAAATATCTTTAAGTACTAACTTACCCTGACCGTTAAGTTGGGTCAAACCAGTGGGCGGCACCTTTGGTCCTGGAGGTCCAGCAGTTTAGAAGTTCCGTTCCTGAAACATGTGGTTCAACTCACCTGTTGATTGGCAGGTGTATTGGGGTAGTTCCCCTCTTCAAACTCTGCTGGACCCTGAGGACCAGAGGTGCCCACACTGGCCTAAAGAGAAAAGCGTGAAACCGTTAGAAAATAGCAAAATGCAAATGAGTTATTAAAAAAAAATCACCTTTATTGAAAACACATATCCACTAGTAAGTACAAAAACAGAGACCACTGTTTTCATGTGCACAAATCGAGATCAATTTAGCCAGAGACTTCCGGAACAGTGCTGGGTCGAATCTGTTCTGCATTTTTCCATTCCAGGGGTTAAACTCTTTGGTACAACTCAACTCTGCTACCGAAAGAATAAAATTAAATCGTGACCCAGGCTAGATTGGCAAATATTACATGTGACGGTCTACAATAAAACACAGACATCCATTCTACTCTACAGCAGGCGTGATGAGGCTGCGCCAAAAAAATCCACTTCGCAGATGAGCCCTGAGGAAAAAAACGACCTCACCAATGTCTTCAGTGGTGAAGAGAGAAAGATTTAGATCCAGTGCTCACTAACTTAACATTGTCACTGCAGTCACAGAATGGACAAAAAAAAAACAAAATGGAGGGAGAAATAAAATGCAGAACTGGTGAAAGTGTTGTGCTGGGTCAAATGTTCTGAAACGGTCGAGTTTCCCCTTAACGGTTTCTTTCTCCTCAGGAATTTAATCGATGAAAAAAGGAAGTCAGGAGCAGGTCTGATACTCGATCCGTGCTCGTTCATTTGCCGAGTCCGATCTTCTTGGCCTCGGTTTCGTAAATCAATAACCTCCACATCTTCACGATGAAAACCTCGGCTTCTTCATCCAACACCTGGAGAGGAGACGATGAGGAGTAGTGTTGAGTAAATACCATTGATGGAGATAATTAGTTGATGCAGAAAGTTTTTTATTTTTATCTCCTTTAGTAGGAGATACAAAATACCAGGAGTAAAACTGTTATCTGCTTTCTTATCTGTTATTCTACTATATCCTCAAATTAGCACTCTTCATAGTTAATTTAATTATTCAAATTTAATCTAAAACAAATATCCATTTTAGTTTAAACTTGTTTTTTTTTTTTTTTGTTTCAGCTCCTACAGTATTTTACCATTGCGCATTTGTCACTTTAGTGCCTCAGCATTTTAGTTTACACCAAAAAAGTACAAAAAAATTATAAATTAAAAAATTAATTTAAAAAAAAAAAGAAATATTTGTTTGGACATAAAGAAAACAGTACAGAGGCTTATCTGGTTATACAATCAATATTTCACTGAATTAACAGATAAACTGAGGTTAAAGGTTGCATATTCTACAATTTCTTTAATTTTATGAGGCCTTGTCATAAGTAATTTTACTTTACCATCTCTGTGTAATAATGTAAAAAGCGTTTAATATAAATACTCTCATTTTGGCATGGATCCGTATAATAAGCAGGATAATGTAGAGAGTCCATTATGGGAAAATAATTCCCGACTGGGAGAAGACCCCATCGCGTAGCTCCTCACAATACATTATGTAAATGTTGGTTATTGCATCATAAAGCAAATTCACAAGCGGCTGTTTTTGCAGCTAAACTGTGGACAATGTCGATTAAAAAATTTAAATTAATTACAGGACATGGGCCCTTTAAAGTACACAAGCCCAGCAAATAAATACTGTGCAGTACTTACCATAGCAACATCATCTAAGATGCCTTGTGGCGTACTGTGAGCCATCACCTGTTAAGAACAAAGTTTACAAAGACGTAATTACAAAAGAAAAAAATGGAAATAGCCTAGAGTAGAAAAGACACATCAGCCATAACATTAAGACCACCTGCCTAATAGTGTGATCTCCTCGTGCTGCTGGTGCACTGTTTAAATCAGACCCAGCATTAATACTGTGTGCAAAGAGAAACACCTCTTTGGGATCGGACCAGACGGGTTAGCCCTTGCTCGGCATGCTAATCAGTGAGCCTCGGGCACCCTTTACCCACGTTCTACCCCCGGCCTTGGCATGGGTCACTGAAAGATCAGTTTTATTGTTGTAGCTGGTCACGAAACATTTAAGCGCAGGTAACGGTTAAAGTCTGTCTGGAAAGAAGACAACAGATACTTACCTTTGAGCAAACAAAGTCAACTAGCGTCGCTTCCTCCTCACCAATGTATTCTACAATCTTCTTATTGATCCATGGCCGGATACGCTTCTCCATAAGAGTCTGGAAGATTTACGCATCAGATATTAATGCAGATCAGTTAAAGATAATTATAAAATAACAGGTCATTGACCAGAAAACCCAGATCACTGTGAAATCTAATTAAACTGGGCTGTCATGCCATAGCATGGTGAAGAGGAACCATAATTTGTGATTCTGCATCTCTAGACCCAGTCTGCAAGTAATGGCAATCAAAGTCGTCCCTGAAATATTTAAGCTTTAAAAGTCATATGTTATAATTGTTGGAAGAAGTCTTTTAGCCTCCCTTCCATTAACTCGAGTTCTGACTGGAGGCCTGGAGAGAAGATCTGGAACCAAACCTGTTCTTCTAACCAGCTCAGAACATCTCAATGACTTTTACACGTCTTTACACAGATCAAACTCCTGATTCTTTTTACTGCTGCTTTTACTCTACAGTCACGTGTTCTCGCTGAATGATTTTAAACATTTGTGTAGAAGCTTTAGTGACCTTCGCACAGTAACATAGTGTCTGTGTGTTTAGAGTTCTGCTCATAAGTTTACATATCCTGAAAGAATTTATTATTTAATTTTTCAAAGAATATGAATGATAAAACAAAAATTATTCTTTCACTCATGGTTAGTGTTTGGCTGAAGCCATTTATTATTAATTAACTGGTGTTTACTCTTTTAAAATCAATCACAAACTGCGCAAATTACCCTGTTTAAAAGTTTACACACCCCAGTCCTTAATACATTGATCCTTTAAGATCAATGGCAGCTTGGAGTCTTTTGTGGTAGTTGTGGATCAGGCTCTATCTTTTTAGATGCTCATTCTTGCAGCAAAAAGCCTCCAGTTCCTGGAAATTCATGGGCTGTTTTGCATGAACTGCACGTTTGAGGATCTCCTCCCCAGAGCGGCTCAATGATACTGATGTCAGGAGACGGAGATGGCCGCTCCAGAACCTTCACTTTATCTTGACTTTTACTGATTCATTTTGCTGTAGCCAATGACAGGTCGACTTGTCCTTGTGTTTTAGATCATTGTCATGTTGGAAAGTCCAAGTACATCCCAACAGCCTTCCGGGCTGATGAGTGCACATTTTCCTCCAGTATTTTTTGAAAACCTACTGCATTCATCTCGCCTATTAATTCTTTGTAGCTCAAAACATCAGTGATCCACCACCGTGTTTCACAGCAGGAAAGGTGTAGCTTTCATCACAGGCCTTGTTGACTTCTCTACAAATGTAGCGTTTATGGTTGTGGCCAAAAAGTTAAATTTTGGTCTCATCATCCAAATGACTTTGTGCCAGAAGGTTTGAGGTTAATCTCTGATCTGTTCATATTGTAACCGGGAAACTGTGTGACATTTGCGTAGTAATGGTTTTCTTCTGGCAACTGGACCATGCAGCTCATCTTTCTTTAAGTGCCTCCTTATTGTGCATCTTAAAACACACACCACATTTTTTTCAGCGAGTCCTGAGGTTATTTGTGGGATTGTGTTTGCATCCCGAACCAATTCTTAATTAGAGTTTGAACACTGCTGACTCTCAATTCCTTTGATATTTTCCTATGTCCCTTTTCTGTCTTATAGAGTTCAACTACCTTTTCCCACAGTTCCTTAGACAATTCTTTTGCTTTTCCCATCACTTAGAATCTAAAAAACCTGGATGAAAGATGACGGGTCTGTCAGGAGTCCAGAAACTCACTGACTTTTATACTCACCCACTAATTACAGCAATCAGATCACAGGTGAAGATGTTCCTTTAATCACCATTCACACCAGATTGTGTCGAGTTGTGTGGATGTTATCAGGCCAAATCAACAGGGTGTGTAAACTTTTGATCAGGGTAACTTGGGTAGTTTGTGTTGTCATTCCGATTATGAAAGAGTAAACACAGTTGTTTGACAATAAATGGCTTCAGCCGAACACTGACCATGAGTGAAAGAAATGTTTTTGTGTTATTATTCATATTCTCTGACAAATGGCCAAGAAATGATAAATTCTGTCAGGTTATGTAAACACAACATACAGACACACACGTATATAAGGTAGGGCTGTGCAATTAATTGAATTTCAAATTTGATTTCGATTTCGGGTCACAACGATCACAAAAATGGTGTAATCGGGAAAAAAACGATCATTCACTTTTTTTAAAGTTATTTTGAACTGCGCACGCGCGCGCATGCGTACTTTCGCCCTTCCAGAAGCCCAAACTCTCTTGCTGTGCTGTCAGCGAAGAAGTTGCGTATGTGGATCTGATCGCATTTCCAAAGTCAATGAGTAATCGTTTAAAATAATCGTGATTACAATTATGACCAAAATAATCGTGATTATGATTTTTTCCATAATCGAGCAGCCCTAATATAAGGATATAAAATTATACGGGAGGGGACCCAACATCCAAAACATGTGCTCACCGTATCTACAACGGACCAGTCGAGTGGGTAGTTGAACAGTTCAGGTTTGGCAGTGGGGATTTTCTCAATCAGACTCTTAATGTGTTTTCGTTTCTCCTCTGTGTTGGCCCCTTTGCCACCTCCTGCGCCGCCACTGTCTGCTCCAAGCCCTCCCTTCTCCTCATCCTCATAGTCCAAAGGCACTAGCTTTCTCTTTCGAGGCACCTCATCCACTTCATCATCATCAAAGCGGTTAAAGACACTTTCCACAGCCAGCTTCTTGCGTTTTCCCACGTTTGGCTGGCTGGGGCTTCCTGTGGCACCTGGGGGCAGAGAACAGCGGGATGTTAAACATGCAAACTGACCAATATCACCACAACAATCTGGACTGGTGAGCTTCAAAATCCGGGTGTTCAGATTTGGCCTGTGCAGCGCCAAAATTATAAAGCCTTCTGCTTTTATCTATTATTATTTATTCCCCCAAGGTTCTCAGTCTCAGGTAATTTATACACTGAATTATTCATTTATTTTGACATTGAAATGTTTGAAATTACTTAACTGTGTTTTTTACACTTTGGAGGACACTACTAATGTATCTATAGTTTTATTTATTTATATATATATATATATATATATAGAAGTCTTATGTACCTTTTCTTTAAATATATCTGACATTACTTGATATTTTCCTGCACTATTATCAGTATCTGTATTAAACGAAAATATATATATCAACAATACCACCAATTATTCATTTGCCACCACTTCCCAGGTTAAACACTGTAGATGAAAAAAGTGAAACCAAGTTTAAGGTTCAGCCGTGTTCTGTGTTGCTTTATGGCTTAAAGACGTGACACTTCACTGGGGGTGTTCAAAATTTTGCATACAAATGCAGAACATCTATTCATAATAAATATGAGTAGACACGAACATGGACTGTGTCCCTCAGAGGATCAGACATGGCTTTATTTCCTCACCTAGTTTGAGGCTGAGGCCGATCTTGGGCCGGTGCTCCTCCTGTGGTTGGCTCTCTGGGGGCGAGTTTTCATGGGGAATGATGATGCCGCAGGGCGACTCCTCTCTGGGCGTGTTGGGTGTGGCGTTCCCGCTGGCCGAGGACACGGAGGGCGCGGCCATGATTGGCCTCATGGTGGGCTTGAGACATGGTTTAGAGTCTTCTTCATCTTCCACTTCTTCTCCGTCCTCCACGTCGTCATCTGACCGGGACTGAACGTGCGTTTCAACCGTTCGGCGCCGCTCTCGGTCACGGCCACGTTCACGCTCACGCTCTCTCTCCTCCCGAGACGGCTTGTGCTCTCGCTCCCGCTCCTCCTCAGACTCCGGCTTCACAGGCGGCTGCCGCAAACGCTCGGCCTCCTCCTCCATCTGGGGGAAATAGCAACGTTTCATGAAACCGCAGCAAATCCCAAACAATACACAGGCCTCAATATCTCCAAATCTCACTTCTGAAGATGCCAGTGTTCTGTAGACGAAAATGTGGAGAATTTAACCATGTCTGTTGTAATAAAAGACCAACTGAAGGAAGCAAGTATGTAATAGACAGAGATGTCACAGAAGAAACAAAAAGTAAAACTAAAGCTGAGAAAATCAGGTGAAAGTTTGTTAGATATAAGAAAACAGTCTCACAGCAGAGATGTTTTCATTGATGCCAAGTATTTAAAATAATACTTAACTGAAGTACCAATGCAAATACTGAATTGTAATTTTTCCAGCTCATGTTGTAGCTCTTGCCATCTGTATTTAATGTACTAGATTTGTTTGTAGCATCTAATAATGAAGAGGAACGTCCTGGACTCCCAGATATTAACGTTCCACTTGTAGTTCATGTTGTAGATCTCGCCGTCGGAATTTAATGGCTTATTGTTGAATGTGTGTTGAATTTCTTTGTGGAAATGTTTGACTGTTCCAGTAGCTGGAAGTCGCTTTGGGAACCAAATGAATAAATAAGAATAAATGGTTAAATTACCATTAGCAAGGACAACTCCAAATATGTTTTAGGAGATTTTACAGTTTACTGGAATATTTTAATATTGGCACCCCTTCCAAACATTGTCAAAGACTTTTTTTTTTAAAAAACCTTTTCACATAAAATGTATTTACTGCATTTGATACTTTGTATTACAACCTCCCTCAATATAAAATGATAAAACAAAACGAGTCTTCAATAACATTTTGATAAGTTTAGAGAAGAAAAACCGTGATCTTTGGAGATTTTTTTAGCCTCCTCACTGTACTAAATAAATGTGTAATTGTTGCAATTGAAAACCACTTTTTAATTTAATTTTAGTTTAATGACAGTATTGTCAGCAGAAACAGCTGCCACTACCGGACTGAACTGCTTTATTTGGTTTGTGTTCTCTCCTCTTGAACTGGGCCTCAGCATCACCTCACTGGTGTCATTTTTATATCCATTCTATACATGTATGTGTCCTTTATTGTTTCTTCTCGTCCGATACATTTCCCTGTACTGTCGACTCAGCGTTAACCTACATATGATCAATAAAAGTGAACTGAACGGAGCTGGAGCTACTTCATCACAAGCTTTTTCACTAATCTTCCCACAAGGTTCCAATTATTGTGGAGGACACAGTAGAAGACCGGACACATACTAGGACACAGTCGGCAAAATACGGAGCCCTAAAATATGCCAGTTGGATAAAGGCGTGCCAATCAATCATCTGTAATATAAATATAAATTAGGTAATACGTATTTATTAATTATATATTAGTAAATAATTAAAATGCTTATTTTTATCTTATTTCAAGCATTCAATGGTTATTAATTATATATATTTGTAAATCATTAAAATGCTAATTTTATATGTTATTTCTAGCATTCAATCATAATTCGGTTTCAGCAGTTTTCAGCACCGAAACGGAGGTTCATTGCAGTTTACATTTGGTAGCTCCCATTTTCTGAGTCTGATTTAAAAACAAAGGCAATAAAATCTTCTCACAGGAAATGAACAGCAGCACATGTTGACTTTTGTGCCACACAAACTACCATCAGACTGTAAAAGCAGTAAAAAGTCCAATTTAAAAGCTTCATCATAATTGGAGCCCTGGAGAGGGGAACAAAGGGAACATGGTGGAACCCGTGGAGAACACGGGAGCGGTGTTGAGACGTACCCTTCGTAGCTCTGCGTCTGGGTCGGGGTGTCCCTCTGCCAGCAACCTCTGCCTGATCTCCTCCAGCTCTTCTTTTTCTCGCTTCCTGTCTCTCTCATCCAGCTCCATCTCCTTCTCTCGGTCTCGCAGGCGCTTCTGCAGTGCGCTGCCCCTACAGGACAAACACAGAAACAACACCGACAGCTTTACAGCATCCTCTGTACAGGACGGCGCTCAGTGTGACGATGAAAAGAAAGAAAGAACACGTGGGTGGCCTGCGACTCGGGACACATTCCTTGAGGAGGAACTAAAACATTGTTCAGGAACTATAGTCATGGCCAAAAGTTTTGAGAAAGACACAAATACTGGTTTTCACAACTGTGTTTTTAGATCTTTTTGTTGGTTATTTCTGTGGTGCATTGAAGTATAATTAAAATGCTTTTATTGACAATTACATCAAGTTTATGTAAAGAGTCAATATTTGCAGTGTTGGCTCTTCTTGTTCAAGACCTCTGCAATTCGCCCTGGCATGCTGTCAATCAACTCCTGACAACCTGACGGATGGTCCACTCTTTCATATCACCAAACTGTTCGTGGATGGTTGGAAGAAGTTGCTGTCTGAGGTTTTGGTGCCGTTCTTTATTCATGTCTGTGTTGTTAGGCGGAATTGTGAGTGAGGTCACTGCCTTGGATGAGAATCCGCCCCACACATGTTCTCAGGCGCTTCACTGTTGCCATGAGACAGGACTGACGGCAGCGCTCACCTTTTTTCTCCGGACAATCATTTTTCCAGATGCTCCATCAAAGAAAATAACATTACCCCAGTCCTCAGCACTCAACTCCCTGTACTTTTTGCAGAATGTGGAAAGTGGCTTCTTTGCTGCCCTTCTCAACACCAGGCCATCCACCAAAGATCTTCTCATCTTCTACAGATGCCCTCACACCTGCATGCTGCAATTCCTGAGCAAGCTCTGCACTGGTGGCACCCCAATTCCACTGCTGAATCATCTGTAGGAGACGGTCCTGGCGCTTGCTGGGTTCCCTGAAGCCTTCTTCACAACAATTGAACCTCTCTCCATGAACTTCTTGATCCAATAAATAGTTTATTCAGATGTAATCTTAGTAGCAGCAGTATGCAGCCTGTAAAGCCCTTTTTATGCAACGAAACGACTGCATGTGTTTCCTTGCAGGTAACCATGGTTAACATAGGAAGAACAATGATTTTAAGCATCACCCTCATTTTAAAGTGTCCAGTCTGCTATTCTAACTAAATCAACATGACGGAACGCTCTCCAGCCTTGAGCTCGACAACCCTCTCACCTGTGTTAACAAGAAGATTACTGAAATGATCTCAGCAGGTCCTTTTGTGGCTGAAACTCAGTGGAAATTGTTTGTTTGGGATTAAGTTCATGGCAAAGAAGAACTTTGCAATTCATCTGATGACTCTTCATAGCATTGTGGAGTATATGCAAACTGCCACCAAAAAAACTGAAGAGGCAAACTTTGTGAAAACCAGTGTGCGTGTCATTCTCAGGACCAGAACTAAAACCAGGCCTAGTTCATGCAGTGTGATAGCTTTTAGTTCCAAAAATACTACACATATATATACAGACCAGTTTTAAAATCGAGTATTTTACTGATATACAACTAATCCTACTCATTTATGCATCCTAACAGCTAATTTCTTTTCTTTTTGAACCCAGGGCTCACTGCGTGTGTTTAGCTCCTCATGCCACAAAATGTATTAATAAGATTCTGTATTTAAGATTTATTTTGTCCTGGAAATGCCTTGTAATGTTGAACAGAAATCTGCCTAAGCATTTAAAGGTTTCAGACACCAAACTGATGATGAGCTTAATGTTTTCTTGGCGCACTGTCAAAATAAATGCACAAACAAACTGTTTGAGACACAAACATTTATAACAGGACATACTTGTAATATTTTGGATCGTCACGGTCGTCATCATAATCCTCCAAGAACTCCTTCAGTCGTTTGCCTTCTTTAGTCTGTTTACGGGACATTTGGGAAAAGAATGTGATGCTGTCCATTAGGAAATGACAAGAACTTTAATAATCAGTGCAATTAAATAAATAAAAAAAGTGTCGCTAGTACAATTTTTTTCCTTTTGATTTGACAATAATGGAATTATCACACTGTTCAGAGACATTAAATACAGTGATTATAATTTAATTTGTACTTTATTCTAATTACACTTATGTTGTACTGTATACATGCTGCTTTGTCACCAACGATAAATAAAGTGCAACAATGTAATAAGTGTTTCTATCACTAACGGTAAGCTATGACAACTGCAGACCATCTGTCTCACCGTCTCTCGCCGCCGTTCATCGTCTCTCTCTGCTTCCTTGGCATAGTCTCTCGCTTTCTTCCTCTCCCTCAGTTCCCAGTTCTTCAACCGCTATAGATCACAAAAAATATTACCAACATCCAGCAGAAAACCAAACCCAGCGAGTAAAACGATCGACTGTGTAATAATCACTGTAATGATGGTTTGAACTGGGAGTCTCTCTGACGTGTGGGAATATATACATGTTGCCGTCTCCATGATCTGACTAGTAAATAGTTCAGTGATAAGGATCGTAATAATAAATCTCTTTATCTATCAAAATAGTGCATGAGCCGGTATATCGATCTGACACACAAAAATCAATGTTTTAATTCCAAAATTAAATACTTTACTTTCCTGTTTTTACAGGAGTTTGAGATGCTGCTTTTAATTATGACTAAATCACTATTTTACACAAAATGATAAAATTATAACTTGTTTGCATGTGCGAGATAACGGAAATGTAAATAGTTTTCTATAGTTTTAGTATTCTGCTGAACGTGAACAACTACGAGTTAGTGAAGCCAAGGAAAATCTGCACGTACCTCCTGATAGGCAGCCTCCTTTTCCCTGAGCTTCCTCTCCAATTTACGCCGCTCGTACGCTTCTTCCTCATCTTCTTCGCGGTCACGTTTCTTATCCTTATCTCGGTCTCGATCACGACTTTGTTCTCTGAAACACAACCATGACCAATTAAAAATGCCATATTTTTACTATCGCCCAACAATAACCACTTAATTGAACCAAATCCCCCCAAAATCGCCTTCTAAGCCCTTAGTACAGAATTACTCACCCAAACCCTTCACTCTGTCACACCTGAATATAAGCCCTTAAGACTGAAAACGTGTAGTTATTCTGGTTAAGACATTTGCTGCAAGACTTATAATTATCTAATGACACAGAAGATCTGCTAGTGCGAGAAGAAAGACTAATTAATGTATTTTCTGCACTATAAGGCGCACTATAATTATCTAATGACACAGAAGATCTGCTAGTGCGAGAAGAAAGACTAATTAATGTATTTTCTGCACTATAAGGC
>JBBIGC010000152.1:1769539-1781994 GCA_037576955.1 Lepidarchus adonis
TGTAGTATGAGAGGTATATAAGGTGAGGTAGTACAGTGTAGTATGAGAGGTATATAAGGTGAGGTAGTACAGAGTGTGGTATGAGAGGTATATAAGGTGAGGTAGTACAGTGTAGTATGAGAGGTATATAAGGTGAGGTAGTACAGAGTGTAGTATGAGAGGTATATAAGGTGAGGTAGTACAGAGTGTGGTATGAGAGGTATATAAGGTGAGAGTACAAAAAAAATTGTAAAGTGTAAAATTCACATCAGGTGAAATACAGATTCGTTGCTTTGAACAATAGCACATCTGCTTTTCTGGACTGACCTTTTGAAGGCCTGTCCCCTAGCAACACTGAACATCCAGAATGGAGGGATTATTTATTATTATCTAAATGTGACCTGTTTAAACATTTTCCTCCCGAACTATAAACACATGTCGTTGTTGTTAAAGGGAAAGTACACCATGTGCTATGTTTTATGGCTTTCTAATCTCCTGGACAGATGTGGTCAGGAATTTGGTTTCTTGACATTTCCTGCTTGTGATCCTTCGGGCTTTTTATGTTTTCCCACCTCACTGCATTTACTACTTGTTGATTGGTCCTTTGTCTTTAATTTAAGTAGGAAATCACAATTTTTCCACACTGAAGCAGGGATTGTGCTATATGTACAGCAATGCTTATAAAGTAGCAGTTCATTGAATCGGTTTGCTTTTGTTCTTTCGTTATTACTATCTGGTGTCGACCAGAGGAGGATGGGTTCTCCTGTTGAGCTGTGGTTCCTCCTAATGTTTCTTCCTAAGTTCAGGGAGGTTTTTTATTCTCCTCCATCACCTTTGACTTGCTCATTAGGGGCTTGGACCTGGACCTTGTGACGCTGCTTCTTGACAGAAAAGCACTGTCGTTAGCCCCTCCCCTCCGAAGTCTCAAAAACTCTCCAGAAATTGAATTGAATAAAACTTGTAGAAAGCTAAATTTGGATGAATCAATAAAGTGTCTGTTTGTCTAATAGACTACTTTCAGGTAGAATTTTTTTATTAACTCCTCACAAGATGCTAGTATTACACAGAGCTGCACTTAATACTGCTAGTGTGATAGGACATCTACACACTGAAGGTAATACAGGGAGTTCTGTCAGGTAAGTGTAGGCCACACTGGAGGACACTTTTAAACAGAGATAGAACTTTCCTCTAGACAAAAAGGCAAAAACAGATTGCAGAGAGGGAAACCGAATTCATGTCTTTGGATCAGCAGCCAATCAGAGTGGTAGAGAATACAGGGTCTCGTCTTTTGGAGCTACGATACGCCAGACCCACTAAATTTCAGACACTGCCCTACCAGAGCTTTACAGCAAGGTTCTCCATAACCGATGAGCTGTTTTTCTTTTTTACATGTGACCGTGACCCAGTGTAGATACTTGGCCCTTTAGTTTCATCTTGTTCCTGAGCCTTTGGATCCAAACACTGGACCAGTCCATGTGAAATAGTCACAGAAAGAAGTGATCAGTTCAAACCTCAGATACTGATCAGGGCAGATGAAGGGCCTACAGTTCATTTACCTTCAGTGAAGTCCAGCCCTGCAGTCTGCTCGAGTAAAACAGGGTGCAGGCTCTTCTAGAATTAACTGAACTGTTGGAAATGCTGCAAAGATTCAGCAAAAGAGCCCACGCCAAAAAAACTACCACCACTGCGGTGCTCCTGTGTTAGTGTCACTTTTTCTCTGGTGGCATTCTGGCTTGTCTGCGTGTTCTTTAGCAAAGCACAATTTAATTTTTAATTTAATGCATGCCATTGTTTTCTGCTGAGGGTGAACTCATGAACATTAGCGTGAGTTTCTTTGTGACCTCACAGACTAAACATACTGCTCCTGGGGTGATCTCCGTTGGTCAAGTACTCATGGAGAGAGTAACCGTTGCCTTGAATTTCTTCCCATTTGTTCAAGGTCTGTGCTATGGTCTTATGCAAAAGTTTGGGTACCCCTTGATAAAAAAAACTGATTTTGTAATTGAAAAGATGTTAACACAGTCTCTCCAGGACACGTAATACACAATATTTCCAGCAAACATTGGATAATTACTTTTTATGCCATAAAGTAAACCAAAATTAAAAAAAATAATATATATTGATAAAATAAATTATGCCACGTTGCAAAGGTTTGCGCTTCCTAAGAGTTCAGACCGTAATCAGCTCCTTAGACCTGATGCATGTCATTAGTAAATGTACGCTGGTGCCAATTTCAGAGCTTTACGAATATTCTGACTCTTCAAACCTTGTGCACACACTTGTGGACACTCAACAACCATGGGTTCCTCTAAGCAGCTGTGTAAGACAAGTTATTGATGTCCACAATGCAGGAGAAGACGATAGCAAAGCGTTGTCAGCTGCAGTTTCCACAGTGAGAAATGTAACTAAGAGATGACAGTACAGGGGAACTGTGGAGGTGGAGAGCTGAAATGAGGATGAGCTTCTACAACAAGACAATGATCCAAAACATACCTAGAAATCCACCATTGACGACCTCAAGAGACACAAGCTGAAGATTGTGGAATGCCCATCACACTCCCATGATTTAAACACCATTGAAAAGTTGTGGGACTTGTGCATGCAAGACGACCAAAGAATTTGCAAGCTGTGGGCAGTGGTGGCCTAGTGGTTAGGACTCTGCCCCTTCAAGTCCCAGCCCGGGCACCACTGAGGAACCCTTGAGCAAGGTACCTCACTGCTCCCCTGGCGCTGTTGATCGTTTCCCGCTGTTCTACGTGTGCAGGTGTGATGGGTTAAATTCAGAGGACCCATTTTGTTGTGGTGTGTTCACAATGACAAATAATCACTTTCACATTTGTTCACATATCTGCCAAAGTAGATGTTACTATACTGATTATGTAGGGAGCCCAAACTTTTTATAGCATATAAAGTAACTATTCATCAATGTTTGCTAGAAATATTGAGTATTTTTTTCACACATTCTAGAGACATTGTGTTAACAACTTTTCCATTACAAAAACACCCAAATCTGTTATTTATCAAGGGGTGCTCAAACTTTTGCATAAGACTATGTGGAAACAGTTTCTTTTGTGATTGAGTTGCATAATAATTTGTGTAATCACATATTTAGAAAAACTGCGCAACTGTTGGTTCACCCATGTATTGCTCAAAACTGTCAGCGTTGCTCTGTCCACATGTGAAGTATAGTAGTTCACCAACCACAGCCTCAGTTATGAAAATTACTTCCACATAACACGACACTCCAGCTCATCCACAGATCTTCAGTCTAGATTAACTTCAGTCACACTACCAGCCTTGTGTGATCTGTTGTAATCACTTGCAATACGATACTGCATAATAAAAATTGTTAGAAGAAGAATGATGATAATGATAGTAATACTTTATTTGATTCATATAGTTAGCAGCTTGAAGCCTATAAACGTCAAGGACATTATCTAAAATCAATGTAACATGAATGCATTAATACAAACACAGAAGTAAATTATTTAATTAAAATCTAAAATTTAATCTGAGAACACCTGTAGTTTAGGCTATAAATATGAAGACATGGTCAAAACGAGGCAACTCTACAGTATTGCTGATTTCTCTTCGGTTCTAGTAGATAAACAAAACATCTGAGCTCCTTCAGCGAACACCAGGTGTTCTTCAGAAAGAGTGATGAGAACAGAGAGAGTGCTAAATTTAATGCTGCTGCAACCCCGACCACGAGGCCTGAAAGCTCTTCTGCCCCGAGACTATTGCAAACTTCATTTAGCTGTAATTTATTATATATCTCTCCAGAATGCAAATGAATGCTCCATTGAATTTGAATGGGAAGGTGTCCTGGATGCGTGGCGTTATTTTCTGATAACGCCTGCTGCAGATGAATAATGCCTGTTGTCATGGTAGTGGGTTTTGTGCTTTAGAGTCACAGATTCATATCAATCTATCATTAGTGCAGTTATGACATTAAACATGGATGACGGTTTCAATATACAGGGGGTCTTTAAGGTTATGTTGAGGTTCTGTTCCTCAAACTGGAGATTGAGACTGACGGTGCCTTAGCACCGTGCATTATTAACCCCCCCCCATCTCACCCACCAATCCACACGAACTCTCATTCGGTGAATAAAACATGCTGTCGCCGGCCCAATTTAAAGACCAGGAAACGAGGAAACGTTTCGGTGAAGAAAAGGTACATGGGCCAAGTGTGTTGCTGAACAACCAGAACATTCTGAAGAACTTCTTTTTGTCAGTGCATGAAAAAAAATAAAAAAATTTTTGCTCCACAAAATGCTTTTTATATTAATAAAATGTATTAATATAAATAGATATAATAATAATACGTTTATTTTTTTTATTTTGGTGCACCTCTGTATATTAAGCGGGGATAGTATTGTGAGATATTAGCCGTTGCTTATGAAAAGTGCTGTTTGTTGTCATATACCCAGAGGGAACAGACAGAAACCTGCTGACCAGCTCTTTTTGTGGGACGTGGTCGAGCAGAACTTGCGAGCATGCACACAAAGGAGACTGAGTAGTGTGATGATGATAAGTGTTACAGTGCATTATGAATTGTCTCGATATTTGACATTTTCTCAGCATTTCCACAGCACGGGCCATTATAGAGCATTAGTGCTGGTTAACTGCATTTAGTGCATCCCATTGTGTTCATACTTTCTGGTAGTAATAAACATAATGTATTATTACCAGTGCCATTCTTATCCCAACTTAACATACACAGTTAAAATCAAATATTACACATGCCTGTGCTATTTTATTATTTATTTGAGAGCTGAGAGGACTACAATTAGTAGTCCTATTGTATATACTGTAGCTGTATACTTTCAGTTTACATATTTATTGTTATTTTCTCATCTGTGGTTTAAACAGGAGAGCGAAACCGGTCATTTTAATCAGTTAGTTACTGTAGAAGAAGTGTTATCAGAGATTGGTCGGTTTATATAATATTAACTGTATGATTTTTTTTTAGCCTAAAAAATAACGAGTCTGAGGGGCCGAGTTTTCTTAGGACGTTTCCTTACAAAATGCAAGAGGGAGTCTAAAACCACACCCGGTTGTTATACTTTTTTTTACAAAGCCAAAGGGTCTTTTTTTGCGGAAACAGCTTTTCAGTGGTCGCATGGAGCTTAGCTGATTTACTGTCAGCTTAATAAACAAGACCCTTGTGTAGAAAAATGTCACACCTTCATAAACTTCATCACTTAATCTTTTTCATCTGAGTCTGGAATTTAGTCTCATTATTAGCTGCACCTGTTGGGTTTTACACAGCTTTGAAAAAGTATTTTATTTCATAAAATTGAATATTCAGAATATTCAATAGACTAGAATAGACTAGAATATTCAGAGGTGAAACAATCTGTCTAGAATAGTCAGGGATGGCATAACGCTATTGATCAAAATATTCTGTCTTTCTCTTGTCCACTTTGTTCCCCAACATCCCTAAGGAACAAACCACCCCTTTATCTAACCAGCCAATCCGGTTATAAACGACTGCAGTTTGTTAATTAATCAAATTTCATGCTAAATCATGCTAATTATGAAATGTGACCATTTACTACTACATGATGTTAGATGATTATTACCATTTCATTCTTTTCAGTTTGTTAAATTTAAGTGTGCTGTAAAGTGAAACATTTATTAACTCATTAGTCAACAATAAAGTCAACGCTAGTCGATCCTAAAAATACATTACAGTAGTCCCTCATTTTTCAAACGGTGAAAATCTGCGGTACATGGACACCACCCCCCCAAAATACTTTTTATACTCCCACATTCTAGACACAAACACAAATAAATCATTTGCAAGCGTATCATGATCTTATGTAGAATTTTATATTTTGTATAAATATCACATTGGTTGTGAAAACTATACTTTTATTTTCTGTACTGTATGTACGTATCACACG
Organism: Lepidarchus adonis; assembly: GCA_037576955.1. Taxonomy (NCBI): domain Eukaryota; kingdom Metazoa; phylum Chordata; class Actinopteri; order Characiformes; family Lepidarchidae; genus Lepidarchus; species Lepidarchus adonis. The sequence continues at coordinate 1,775,431 of JBBIGC010000152.1, forward strand.
GGCGTGAGCAACTCACAGGCAGCACAGATTTGTGACTAGCCTGCACTAGTCTTTACCTGTACTGTACTTATGTTTTTGTTGAATTACACTAGCCTAGCATACGCCTTTGTTATACTATCCAAAAACGGATGCTGCAGCAAACCGGGGGAAAAATTCTATATGTTCTATAAATTATTATTCTATAAATTCTATAAAAATCTGCAAATAACCAGGGTGGCAAAATATATCGCAGCGGTCTACCATATATAAATATATTTATACCACATTTATTTTAGCTAAGGTGCTGTTACTTGCAGGCTAGAGGTTTATAGAGCTCCATTAGTTGACATCACACACTCGCCAGAAAAATAAATTCTCAGTATTTTTGAAGTGCACAGTGAACTTTTGCCAGTATGTGTAAAAACAAGTAACATTATTCCTGCAGCGCTACATTGGGCTGTGTAGTTCTGTGATCGTTTTATCCAGTACCTTTAGGATAAGTTGCGTGGTCTTTGGGATCTGTGGCTGAATGTAATCAAATCCCCACATGAATATTACAGCATCTTTGTACAGCCTTGTATATACGTTACTATAATTAGTAATTAATTACTTGTGGGACGATAAATTGATACTGTGTCGATATTGTGATACTATATAACATGATATTGCATTGATGCAGACATGCCAGGTACTTATTCTTATTTCATATTTAGTTGTCAGTGTTGCCTTAAAGCAAGTGTGTGTGTGTGAGAGAGGGAATTATTGTCTGTGTGTTGCCCTGCGATGGGATGACCTCCTTTCCAGGATGAATTCCAGCTTGTGCCCATAGTCAGCTGGAATTGGCTCCAGCTTCCCCACCACCTGAAATGGATAAGCTGTTTGGAGAATAAATGAGTTTTCTATTTAAAAATTATAATTTTATTTTGATTTATTCTTCTAAAGTCCACAAGATGGCACCACACCTGGTTCTTATATCAGTGGTAAAGGACGTCAGAGTGTGAGAGATGGTTGCAGAGACCTCTATACCTCCTATAACACACATCTTACAGTAGAAGAATCTCAATAATAGCATTTTGAGGCCTGATTATTATAACAATAGTGCATCATTGTCTCTGTGGCATTTTCCCATGGCTGTAATTCATTGCCATGTTTTGTTTTGTTGTGTTTTTTTTACTGACAGTCTGTTCTGGTAATATTTTTGTTGCTTCATTAATGGTTCATTTCATAAAAGTATTGAAACTCTTTTCTAGGTGGTGCGGAAGATGATGTGGTTAATGGACCATGTGTTTAAATACACTAATTTTGGTCTGGTGTCCCTGATCCATGGAGATTTCTTCATTAGGCAGGTAAGGTCAATCACGGACATTCCTACATTACTGTGTTTATAGAACGATGGTCCTGATGGGTTTATCTTCAACAGGGCAAAGCACATCGAGACAAGCAGCTCATTTACCTGAAGACTCACCTGGATAAGTATTACTACAGCAGGGACAGGAAGTGGATTGTGTTGTTTCCTGAGGGCGGCTTCCTGCGGAAGAGGCGGGAGACGAGCCAGTCATTTGCAAAGAAAAATGATCTGCCATATTTGACCCATGTGACTCTGCCACGTCTGGGGGCAACTCAGGTCATCCTGAAGTCACTGGGCCCCCAGCAGGAGAACGGCACTCTGGGAATAGATGGAGGACCACCCAGCCAGAATGGTAATGATGAACAGTGTTGTACAAAAGGCTTTGACTTTATGTGATTTTGACTTCTGGGCATTTTTTGCATCTTTTGAAAGTCATGAGGAAATCTTTTTGAATGTTTAAAACGTCTCAAATGGGTAAACAGGGTTTTTATCGCCTTGGCTTGCTCACTGGAGGCTTGGACCAGGGTTTGTGCTCACTGCTTGCTGATAATTAGTCCGCTCAGGGGCAAGGCTCAACCTTTAGCCCAGACCTGCGTGTGGGAGCATAACGACTAACTCACCAGTTACATCATTTCCTTTACATTGGGTAACATTATAAAAGGACACACTGACAATTTTTATCTTCTGTAAATTCCTTTCCAGTGTAATGGCCAGGGAGCCTCCCTTCTATGGTCATCTCTATGGAAGCAATTACATGTATTTGATGCAAATGTTGGACAACTTATGTTGGACTATTTGGCGAAATTTTTTTTTGAAGTATTATATTCTCTTATCAGATTTGTAATTTTTCTGCATTTTGACTGTTTAGGGAATCCACAGGTTCTACAGCTGTGTTCAAGCCGAGCAGTCTCCACAAGGGTATTGTAGAAAATATAGAGCAGAATGTATCTGATTATTACTACTGCATGACCCAGTTCTCAAATGTATTAAACTTCTATATAATACAGTGAATACAATTCAGTAAAATAGCAATAAAACTGAATAAAAACAGTCAGCCTGTCGAGGTACAGAGTGCTACAGCCCAGAATTAATACAGTACAGAAGAACAGAAATGAAATAACAGTGAAACAGATAAGACGGAGTATATAAGTGTTGGGATCTTCTGAAAGGAAGGAAACCAACAGGCTGTCACTAGTGCAAATGTTGGTAGCTGTGCATTAGTGTATATGAATTGAAATGGCATGTTTTCTGTTATAAATTGCATAGGATAAAATATAAAATCGCTTTGATTCCTGATTACTGAAAGAATAATTGCAGTATGTTAATAATTATGTGAAAAGTCACTGAGGAGACTGAGCACTGCTGCTCTACTGAAGATTAAGTCACATGACATTACGTATTAAACGCTGGTTTTAGGACTTGGAGACATGTGAAAGTGGATGTTTGTGATTATGAACACACAAAATGTGTTGCTGAGCAATACAATATTTATCATTATTGTGATTTTCTGATTATATCGTGATCTCGTCAGTACTTAAAACATATTAAACTATGGTTCATATCACTGAGCATCATTAGTCTCACTTATGTGAACTGTACTATGGTGTGAAGAACACTGAATAATAATCATTTGTACTCGTTTTACTGATATTTTTTTTGGCACTGTGGACTCTTTCATTTGTTCCAACTTAAAAAAGCATGTTGTGATGGATAGAGTGTCGAATATATTTCTCAAAGTATCACAAGGGCAAGGTCCTAATATTGCGACATGACCATCTTCAATTACGTTGTCTTTCCAGTGCTACTGTTACTCAGTGCGGTTTTGAATCAAACCTGAGCATCACTGATTTTTGTCCTGTTTCACTGAAGCTTCTAGAAGGTAGTGCTGCTCCCTGTGTCTTTCATTGCAAAATCAAGTGCAAAATGACCAGTATTGGACACAAATGTATAGAAATAAAATTGCATTGAGGCCTTTTAATTCCCAGAGGTGGCTTTGCAGCTGCGGCGTGATCTTCTGTCTGGAGACCAGCCCTAAATATACGAAGTGAGTGAAACCATGTTTAACCATCAATCAAAGCCAAGGTTAATTGGCTTTTGTCGATGGGTTAGTTTGTGAGGGAACCGAGGTATCACACACTTTTTTAGATTATTATTATTTAAATCATCAGAAAGTGAAGGGCTGGGCTCCTGGTTCTGTAACCTGTTTGTTGTGAGCGAACACTGATATTTTTCGTATAGATATTCTGCCATTAGCATCACAGGAGAAGCCAAAACGCTAACTCCACTGCACTTCAGTGTAAACTGTGTTCAGCAAGGTCAAGAGGGAAGGAATATTCCAGTTACGGATAGAAGATCTGTGGGTTATCTTGAATTATGGAGATTATGATCATTTATGTCCTCCCCTTCCAAACATCACTAAAACACTAATGGTCAGTAGAGGTGGGCAATATGACAAAATATCATCTCACAATACATTTCAATCATCATTCAATCATTTCAAATAAGTTTTTTGAAACATTATATACAATGATATATCTTTTAAGATGGAACAAACCAGCTATAATAATAATAGTAATAATAATAATAATTATATATTCTGTTTTTCTTAAACTACAGTACAATAAGTGAAACTATTGATGCTCTCTTTGAAGTGAAACAGTGTTGAAGTACTGACAATATCATGAAATGCTCCACAAATCATACTGTGGCCATGATTTATCACAATAACTATATATATATTATTGTATAGTTGTATTGCTTGGCACTAAGGGTCATGGATCCACACAATAGTCACTAACCAGCAGTTTTTCTCCACATTATACCTTGTGTCTATGACCGGGTGCCTCCAATGCTAGATGTGTGGCAGAGGAGCTGGTTCCAAAAAAACTGTGGCAGTGGTTTGGTTGTTAGCGCATCTTTGCCCAGTCACACACTTTTTCTGCTGTGTTCCTTTAATTGCTTTCCAACAACTGTGTGCCCCTGTGTAGTGAGCAAGTCTAAAGGACTGCAGTGGGTGGTGGACATGACTATAGCATACCCCAACGCCAAGCCCATGGACATTCAGACCTGGATCTTTGGCTACAGACCACCTACAGTCACTCACGTGCACTACAGGTAAGTTTATGTATGTCAGCTATTCTAAAATGGAATAAAAACTAAAATCTGTGATGTTTTAATACATGTGAATCTTTATTTAGCTGACAAAAGTATAGAGATAAAAATCTTTTACTTATTTAAGTTGTATTTTAGAATTTGCTGCTACAACACACTTAAAAGAGAATTGGGAAAGAAGCATGTTTATGATTGCCCTTTCTTTTAATTACACTTTTTAATTGTTTGGAACTGAGAAGACTAATTGTTGTAGTTTTGCTTTTGAAATTTTTTCCATTCTTACTTGATATAAGATTTCAGCTGCTTTCTGATTACACCTTCATGAAGCTCCATACATTTCAATAGGAGACAGATCAGCACATGTGTTGGGAAAGTCAGACTGTTGTAACATGTGCAGAAAGAGACTTTATATGATAGAAATAAAGTCACATGGTTGAACTGCTTCCTCTTGAATTTCTGCATAATCTTTGGCTTCCTCCTTGTGTAACAGTTATTGGGTGGATTTCTTGTTGCAGAAACAACATATGTTATTGGTTTTCTGAAGTTCTCCCAAGCCCAGTTGACCATTTCCTTGGCAGTGCCATCCCAGCACTCGAATATCGCACAAATTTAACAGTAGTTTCAGACTGTGCCCTTTACACCTTGTGCTTTAAGGAATATTCCTTTTGAGCTGAATAACAGTACTCATGGATATAAGTGGTGAGCCACAACCAGTGCTTTTTTGCACTGACTCAGTAGAAGAATCTCAATAATAGCATATTGGGGCCTGATTATTATAACAATAGTGCATCATTGTCTCTGTGGCATTTTCCCATGGCTGTAATTCATTGCCATGTTTCTGCAAGGCTGAGTCTTTGACGGATGCTACTTTCTTGCCCAATCGTGATTCCTCACCTGCTAATGTTTGATGGTAAGAGAAATGTATTTGCAACCAAAGAGCCGCATGCGTGATTCCCTAAAAAGTGGCCTTGAGCAAGGCAGCTAACCCCAACTTCTCACCCTGTACCCTTTTCTTTGTTCTTTTGGCAGTTATATAAAGGTTCAATTATTAATCATTCATTATTACACATTTTTATTACTTTTTGAACATTTCTGCGGCTAGAGTTTGTAGTTTAAATGGTAAAACACACCTTTCAGTCCATTTTTACAGTATAATAGAGGGCAGCAGCCCTGCCCTTATGTTTAGGGCTGGTTGAGTGTGTCCCTAAAGCACCGCCGTGTTCTGCTTGTTACTAGGGTGAGCACTTATTTATTTGTAAGTATTAAAGGTTTTATTAACCTCTGTCAAACAAGCATTACTCACCACTGCCCTCTAAAGGGTGAAGGTTATTAACCATCATAATAATCAGAAGTGAAAGTGGCTGTTATTGTGAATACACCGCAGTGAAATGTGACCTCTGCTTTTAGCCCATCCTCACATGGAGCAGGAGCAGAAGGATCCTCAGTGCTGCCTGGGCCAGGAATTTGCAATTTCAAGGGCAAGGCCCTAATCTCTAGGCCCAAACTAAGGTTATTCTCTGCCACCCTCCTAAACTGGTAACAAATAATCAATCCGTAAATAAAAACAGCTTACTTTTGAAAATATTTTCTCTTGGTTGATAATTTAATAGCTGTGTCAGGCCTACGCTCACTCTATATTTTAATAGTAATTGGTTGAATCAGCTGTTGTATCTTTTGATAATTGGTCCAGATTTATAATAAATGAAGTATGTGAATGCAGGAGAATTTTGAACACACCCACTACCAGTAATCACTGCTGACTGTGTTGTTTTAGCCAGTTTCCCTCCATGATGACGCTGCTGTGTGTTAGGTTGTCATGGGCTCATCTCCCTGGGGGCAGAGGTGTGGATTTTTTCTTGTCTAATTGCTGCAGTGACTCCTGGGGGACAGTAAGCACCATGTCTACCTGGGTGCTGATCATAGTGAAGCTGAAGGGGATTGTGAATTTTTATCGACTGTGGTCATAAACTTGAGTTTTTCCACTTTGGGAGTTACAGGCTCGGGTTTATACTCTATAGCTGTTCTCTGTGAAGTAGTTGTTTTGTATGTAGAGAGTTTAGTTTCAATATTATCAAATGAATATCACACCATTCACAAATATATTTCTTGACTCAGAAACAAATGTA
>JBBIGC010000152.1:1791974-1802644 GCA_037576955.1 Lepidarchus adonis
GAGAGGCTGTGATTTTCTTACAGTTAAAAAGCAATTTCTTTTCAATATCTATCTGTGTGTGTGTGTGCGTGCGTGCGCGCGTGTGTATGTCTGTCTGTCTCAGTGGCGACCCCTGCTGGCAGACACTCTGCTAAACACACCCCTGCAGTAATGGGTCGTCTGCGCTGAGCTCTGACTGGGGTCTGCGTCTCCTCCTCTCTGATCACGTTTATTTCGCTCGCAGTGTAAGACCATGTTTACTTTTCTCCACCTTCTTCAGCATCAATAATACGTTTTGTAATGCAATTGGTAATCACTTCATATACTGTATGTAAATTATAGATATAACTGATTAACACAGATTTACAGGCACAGAGCAGATATTTTCAGATAACTATTATTATTTCATGTTTGTATTTCATATAAAAAGTAAAACATTTGAAACATTTTTATTTTATATACTATTTTAAATATTTATTATTAAAATAGAACATGGATAGTTCCAGAGTAAATGTATGTTTTTATTATATCGAACATTTCTGGGGAATATTTCACATGACTGTACCTCTACATCCAGAATAGAAACAGAATAAACCTCATTTCCGTTTGTGCTGATGGAAGCCCTTTCTACGCAGGACGCTTTGTCTGTCCAGCTAATTTTTTCAGCTGTGCATTAATTTCAATGTGAGAGTCTGATTCGATATGAGGCCTCATTACATGCTGCAAAAAAGCCAGGGATTTATTTATTTTTGTCGGACTGTGAAAACAGCCGTGATTTGTCACAGTGATTACAAACACACTCCGCAGACACTGATATTCGTCTGTGCATAGTACACATTCGTTAGAGCGCACGTTCGTTTGATTAGCAGCCTAATGAGGGCTTAGGCTTATTCAGGCTGCAGAAGGTGACTAATTAAATTCAAATTTAAAATTTTATTTGTCACATACACAATCATGCACAGTATGATGTGTAGTGAAACGCTTTGGCGACCGTCCTGACCTCAGATCACAAACCAAGAAGCAATTTAAGACATTAAAAAACTTAACAATAAATAGAGCAAAAAAAAGTTTAAACTACTCAAGAAATATAAAGAATATAAGAAATATAAAGAATATAAAACCTTATCTAATAACGTAATGTATAAACAAAAACTATAAAAACTATAACTAGTTAATATAATTAGTGTGTTTTGTTGTTTATTTGTGCAGCAGTACTTTATGTACATGCACAACTTTACTATACACCATCAGCCATAACATTAACACCACCTGCCCTAATAGTGAGCAGGTCCCCCTCGTGCAGCTGAAACAGCTCTGACTGTGGTGCAGTGATCTATCAGAGCAGCATATTGAGCAACAGGAGCTCCTCTTTAGGATTGGAAGGTGGGTTGTTGAGTAAAATAGAATGAAACACAAAAATAAAAACAGAATGCAGTGATTTTTAAGTCTCACAAACCCATATTTTATTCACAAAAAACCTATTATATAATAGAATAACATATCAGGTCTTTAAACTGATTTAATGTACCATTTGAAGGGGGGTGTGTCATTCTGAATTTGATGGAAAAAGTTGGGGCAGGGCCATACCTACCACTATGTAGCATCCCCTCTTCTTTTAACAAGAGTGCATCTGGAAATCTGGGAACTGAGGAGACCAGTTGCTAGATTTTTGGGAGAGGAATGTTGTCCCATTCTTGTCTGATATAGGAGGCCAGCTGCTCAACAGACCTGGGTCTCGTCATATATCGTTTCATGATGCTCCAGGTCAGTTCAGCATCCAGACTCCTACTTCAACACCACGCTGCTTTAATAAAAGCAGTGCTGTATGTGGTTTAACATTGTCTTGCTGAAATATCCAAGACCTTCCTTGAAACCAACATCTGGATGGGAGCATGTGTTGCTCTAAAACCTTTATTCTACCTTTTAGCACTAATGAAGCCTATTCAAGTTTACAATTCCACTGATGCACAGCATGGAGCAGTGGTGACCTAGTGGTTATCATTGTGTGCACGTGTGATGGGTTAAATACAGAGGTGCACTGTTACTTTTACCCCAGTACCTTCAGAGATGCAGGCTTTTCAACTGAGCGCTGATCAGTTTTCCTGTTTAAAATAAACTTTGCCTCAGTGGCAGCATTTCTGGATCGTGTTCACATGTGGCTTCTTATTTGCGTGATCAGAATGATGTGAACTGTGAACTATATTTACAGACAGTGAGTTCTGGAAATGACAGAATCAGTCCAGGTTTTAATGCCCTGCTGCCTGAGGGCTGAAAATCACGGGGATCCAATACTGATTTTTGGCCTTGCGCATACAGAATTATTTAGATTCTTGGAATCTTTTGATGATCTGTACTGTAGATGATGAGATTCATAGTCAATTTTACATTGAGGAACATTCTGAATTTGTTCCACAGTTTGTAGACGCTCTGCTTGTAGACTCTGCTTTTCTAAGATGCTCTTTCCATATCCAATATACTGTCGACAATTAACCTAATTAGTTGGAAAATGTTCCAGATATTTTTTAAATGCTGCTCATCATCAGATTCAAAATGAGCTAATATTTTAATATAATAATAATTGTCTCACTTTTAGCACAGACGCACACACACAGTTTCCATGAATATTAATATTTTAACTGGTCTCCAGTTCCAGGCACTATCTAGGTCTTTCCCCATCACAACACACCACTGGAAGAGTGAAGATGAGCATGGGCTTTTTCCAAGTCAAGTGAAGCGCCATCCTCTTTTTAATCCCATCCTGCTCATCCTAAAAGAGGAAGATCAGTTTGCCACTGATAGCACATGGCTTTCAGAATGATCGTGTTTGGTTTATGCCTGAAATGTCAACTTTAAAGATTGATCTATCATTAAAAACAAAGTTTCTCTATGAGGGTGAATATCCACCGTGTCTATTGTTAGGGGTTTTAGGCAGGTTGCGTTATCTGGGGTTCACCTGTGGTTACCTGTCGTGTTGCGAGTGTCACTGTCCGAAGCGGCCGTAGCATTAACGGCCTGTCAGATCTTGTGTTATGTTTCCTCCTCAGCACTTTCTGTAGTGCGACGACTGCATTTCCTCAGGCTGTTCACACAGCAGCTGCTCAAATGACCAGCAGAAATCAGCAGAAATACCGAGCGCTCTTTCAAAAAAGGCTGGAGGCTGAGCACGGCCCAGCGCTGCTTCAGCTAATCACTCAATGCCTCGCTGGATTTTATCTCCTCCTGACAGAGCGGTCAATGACTCAGTCTTTCTGCTTCTGTCTGCTCTGTCTATGTGTTTACTTCTGCTGTGTTTCTGCCTTTTTCAAGCCATCAGTTACTGTTAATAGAAGAAAACATCAGTATCGGGGCATGACTGAATATTTTTGAACACATGCGTTTTTCACACTTTCCACTGGTCGGGTGCAAATGCTTACAAAATCTTTACATTTATTCATTTGGCTAAAGCTTTTGTCCAAAGTAACTTCCAGGTATATCCCATGAGCACTTTACATTAGTAACAAGCACATGTAGTAAGAGGCTTGGTTTATCAGGGAGCTGTGATGAGTTCGAGAGCACTTCTTGCTGTGGTTATCTGTGGCAGTGCTGAATGGGAAACACCTGCTTGTTTTCTGATGCCCTGGACACTTTCAGACAGACATGGCCCTGGGCTAAGTTCGCTCTAACCTCTAAAGCCAGCGGCATGGACTAAGAGCCACCAGATTGACTATGGTTAAGATAATCCCAGATAAGACTAAGCTAACTGCAGCTAAAACTGAGCAAAACCAGAATAAGTCTATGCTGAACCAAATTAACAGAGAGCTAATCCTTGCTGTGACTAAGCTAAATCTGGATTAGACTAAGCTTATCCATTGCTAAGACTGAGCTAAACCCCGCTGAGACTGGCCTGATTTCAGATCCGACCAGCTAATCACAAATAAGACTGCACTGATCCCAGCTAAGGGTGAGCTAAACCCAGCTACGGCTAAGCTGATCCCAGCTAACACTGAGCTAATCCTGGCTGTGACCAAGCTAAATCTGCATAAGACTAAGCTAATCATGACTAACACTGCTCTAAACCCATATAAGACTAAGCTAATTACAGCTAAGACTGAGCAAAACCCAGATGGAACTAAGCTAATGCTGACTAAGCTAAAACTGAGCTAATCTTGGCAAAGATTGAGCTAAACCTGGATAAGACTAAGCTAATCCTGGCTGTGACCAAGCTAAATCTAGATAAGACTAAGCTAATCATGACTAACACTAAGCTAAACCCATATAAGACTAAGCTAATTACAGCTAAGACTGAGCAAAACCCAGATAAAACTAAGCTAATGCTGACTAAGCTAATTGTGGCTAAAACTGAGCTAATCTGGGCAAAGTCTGAGCGAAGTCTGAGCGAAATCTGGCTAAAACTAAGCTAATTACTTTGAGCTAATTCTGGTTTTCACTGGGCTATTCCTGGCTTTAATTGAGTTTATTAGCTGAGAACAAATTCTCTTTAAAAAGACAATAGAGGTGAATAGTCACCCAAATAGTTTCTGTTAATGCAGTATTTACAGGAAATATATTACTTTTGACTACTATTGGGTGACTGGAAAATTGTGTGAATTAGATATTTCCCCAAACCCATCTTTTAATGAATAAAACACAAAATAACCTATAATCTCTAAAACTTGTTTTACATTTCTTATCAAAAAGAAATCTGATAACGTAAATATAACAACAGCTTAACCCAGGCCAATAGCACTCTTAGTATGGTTCTGTTTGCTTTATGCTTTGTTTCTCGGGTTGACATTTTAAGGTGCCTCTGTGTCTGTTTCACAGGACGTACCCTATTAAAGACATCCCTGTGGAGACGGAGGCTCTGACAGACTGGCTCTATCAGAGATTTGTAGAGAAAGAGAAACTTCTGGCCCATTTCTACCAGACAGGTGAGTAATCTGTATCTAGAACATTCAGTTTTAATTAACTCTTAGGCTTCCAGCTACCAAACATTTAGACTAAAAATTGAACAACCAGAAATTATTAAAGAGTAAAATGGAAAAAATAAATACAAACTTTAATAAATGAGAGTGGAAGCAACAAAGGTAAACAATAATAAAAGATTGCAAATACCTTTTTGGAAAAAAAAAAGAGAGTCTTAGAACATATTACAACATATTTAATACGAATTAACCACTCGTTTGAATTACGCAGTATTTATTATGAATTATTCCGTCAATACCCACTGCAAATTATTAATTGTCTAATGTGAATTATTAATTATCTACTCTGAATTATTCTGTACCCACTGCAAATTATTCATTGTGTGGCATGAATTATTCATTATCTACTGTGAATTATTCATTATCTACTGTGAATTATTCATTATATAGACTAAAAATTGAACAACCAGACACTATTAAAGAGTAAGAACATATTACTACATTATTATTAATACAATACAATACAAATTATTCTGTACCCACTGCAAATTATTAATTGTTTGGTGTGAATTATTCATTATCTCCTGTGAATTATTTTAACTCCAGTATAATCTGATCTGTGTTTTTGAAGGAGCTTTCCCTCCACCTAAAGGCCAAAACAAGGCAGTTTCCAGAGAGATGACCCTTGATCCTGTGTGGCTTTGCGCTGTCCAATCATTTGCCTTCGCCTCCGGCTACATGTGGTACACCATCCTTCAGCACATCTACTGCTGGTTTTTCTCTTTGCTGTGGTGAGGATGAGAGTGAGGGAGAGATGGAGGAAGATAGATGGAGCAGCCTGGAGGATGAAGAAGGGATAAAAGAAAGGGGCCATAGCTTCTGACCTTCAGCTGAGCAGAACAGCATCTTCACTCACTGGATAGCAGAATGGACATTCGCAGTGTGTGCAGGCAATGCAAAGCGGCATCTGCGTTATTGTATTTGATCCCAATCTCCAACCCGTCTGGACACACACACATACACACACACACATGCAGTATAGACCGCCCTGCAATAGACATTTTCACATCCACCACTTAACTATGTAGGAAAAGAAATGGCTTCATGTTTACACACATGCAGACAGACAGACAGACTTACATACATATTTATTATATATTATGCACGTCTCAATGTTTACTCATGCACATGCGGACACACTTTTTTTTAATCTACAATCAAAAATTAGGCTCAGGAATAAGCCAGATATAGTTTCTGACATTTTTACCCCTTTTTTTAAGGTTCAGTTCTGCCATGTCTAACACTAACCTGCTCTGCTCTTCTTCACACGGACAATGTGAGAAGAGTTTCCAAAGGAGATTTCTCTTTTCTTTTGTGTGTGTGTGTGCCCCAGTACACTGAAGCGGACGATGGGAACCTCCACAGATCGTCCTCTGGACTTTCATTGCACTATTGATCCGTATCGCCTGTCCTGTACCCGTGGAAACAGCCCCGCTGTGTACGATCATCAGCCTTTTTTTGCTTTTATTTTCGCTTTTTTTTTTTCCTTCCATTTTTTTGTCTGTGTCGTTTGTCTTGTGTGTCGCTCGTGCGCTAAATTCTTGGTGTCTGTGTGTAGGCAGTATTGCAAGAACTGACTGAATGGTTGTTGATGTTTACACTGGCCGGCCATCGGACGGAGGACGAGGGGATGAGAGGATGAACTGGTGGCTGACTGTGAACTCAGTAGGGGACCTCATTCATTCCCCTCCATCCTAATACACACACATGCACACACGCAACGTGCAAAGACATCTCAGTACACACTGAACTGCTATTAGGAAAGCTCCAGAGCTAAAACGAAAAAAAGTGTGCCCTCCCTCACCCTAGTCTAAATATATTTTGATGTTTTACAGATAATTAATTAAGCCATATGCTTAGTGTCTGAGGGCTGACTGGGATCTTACTAGAAAAAGACTTTTCTGACTGAATGAATAACTGAATAATGTCAAAATGCAGCAAATAGGGGGAAAAAAGAAAGAAATTAGGCTTACAGGTGTCATTACTGTAAATTTAACAGCATAACCTGCCGAAGTGAGTGTGTGAGACAGTATACCTGGTCTTTTTTGTTTTTGTTTGATTTTTTTAAATGCGTAATTGTCTGATTGCTGTATGTTATATCAGAGTGTTGGCAAAAATCACTGTTTATAGATGGAGATTTTAATTTGAGTTTCCTTTCTCCTCCCAGATGCGTGTAGTCTTGTACATAACGGCCGAGGTAGAGCCCACGTTTCTGACAGCAACACTGCAGTCCTGTAACACTCGGAGTCGTATTTAGTTTTGAGATATGATGAATGTTTATGAAAGAGAAAAGGTAATACACCTTGCGTACAGTTTTCTAGACGTTTCTCTCTCTCTGTACCTGGTGTGTCGATGCTCTGGAGCAGTCAGAACCATCCTTCTTTTCTTTTTCTTTTGTTTTTTTAGGAACCAAAGCAGCAGGTGTCCATAAAACTTGCTTATCTTGACCAATGGCTCTAGCCTGTATATCTACCATGTTACTGCAGTCCATTAAAGTGATAGTTGGGCAAAGAAAAGAAAAAATCACCTGTTGCCCCCACTCCCTTACCTCAGATGTGGTGGAGACGCCTGAAGCTTTGCTTTTTTTCTGTGTTTTCCACTAGAGCTACAAGGCTAATGTAGCTTCCCCCTCAATTTACCGCTCTGCTCCTCAGTGTAAAGTTTTAAATCACACAATTCAGATGTGATTAAAATGCACATTTCAGACTTTAATTTAAAGTTATTTGCATACATTTTAGTTTCATCATGTAGAAATTACAACAGTGTTTATAAACACTGTCCCTTTCATTTCAGGACACCGTAACGTTTGGGACAATTGGCTTACATCATTAGTGCAAGGATTAGAAACCTAGACTTGCTTCTAGCATTTGGAGTCTGTAGTTGCCATTGTTCAACATGAAATGAAAGTCAAGGAAGCGATTAGAGACTGTTAGAGACGTCAGTCTAGAATATTATTGAAAAAATAACGCACTAGGCCGTTTTCCACTGCTGCTGATGGAAAATCCTCACTATGGTAAAGGAAAATCCTAAAACTCATCATAAACTGTCTCCTGGAGATCCGCAGAAGATGTCATGAACCAAACCACTGAAACAGGATGGCCCAAATGTATGTAACAATTAAAAGTCTGGAATGTGCACTTTAATCATGTCTATTTTTTCATTTCAAATTTTAAACTGAGGGGTGAAATCAAAGAAAAATGTCTTTGTCCCAAACATTATGGAGGATACTGTGTGTGCACCATTAGCACTGTGCATGCTGCTGGTCGTTCCATCATCTCTAAACGACCTGTGTGGTTTCTGGTGCTGTATGATGGGATATTTCAGTGATTAATCACTTGTTGCCATATTGGCCAGTGTCTTTAGTTTTAACCCTCATGCTGTGAGGGTAACGGTGAGTAGTACAGTGTCAGAAACCAAATGAGCAAGTGTGTTGGACCCCACACAGCATGATTCAAATATCTGGCCCAGTGCTAATTGGTGCACATAAGCCTCCATTACTCCCTATAGTAGCAACTTAGCTTCCATGCTAACGCTAAAGAAGCAAACTCCAAACGTGTTGTTGGCGCAACTACATTTAAGGTAATGCGAGTAAAGGATGAATGTGAGATTATTCAGATCCAGACTGTAACTTTTGAACAAATAAAAAGTGAAAGGTTCTTTTATAATAATAATTGCAGAATTCTTAGGACAGCTGCCTATTTACAGTAGTAACCACTCTGCTCATAACAGTTAAGTCCTGCTTCCATTGCTTCGAGATGTTTCCCTCAAACCCATGGCCGTGTGTGAGCCTTTCCTTTTTGTTTGTCGCGTGAAACAGAAATATGATGCTCCGATGCTCCGAGCTCCAGGGCTTGGGGGCGAAAACCCTTTTTGGCTCCACTGAAAGGGAATTCGGGCGCAGTCCAGCAATAACAAAACGTCCATCAAGACGCCCATATAACTGAGCAACCAGCCCACCACTGAGTAGATCCAGACTTTACCACCGTGACTGTCATTTCCTAATTATTGCCATTTTGTGAGAGTGTTTTTGTTGTTGTTGTTGGGTTTTTTTCCCAGCTTGCAGAGAGCCGAAATGTGTATGATGCAGGAAAGCTTCACATGCGCGAGATTGCGGAAAGCATTGGTGGCAGGCTGGGACACGCACTGGAACTTTCACCCAATCTGAGAGAGGAAGGAGAGAGAGATCAGTCTGTGTCCTGTTGTCAGCATCTTTCCACGAGGAGAGATGAGAAGGGGACAGTTTTATTTTTATTTTATTTTATTTTTTGGGGTGGGGCGGGATTAGAAATTTTAACAAATTGCTCCAGGACGGTCTTTAGTTTTCATTTTGTACTCCTGTTCTTCTTCCCCTCTCCCTTCCCCCAGCTACCCAGCCATTTTACAACACAGAATTTAATTGTGCTGGAATAAAACGATAAATATCAACAAACTCTGAGAAGTAAAGTATCTTTTCTTTCCTTGTTTGGTGTAGTTTTACATTAGAAATCACAGAAATGAAAGTGTTCTCAGGATTGGGATATAAATACATAGGTATAAATATAAATGAAGAAATCTGGCGCCATTAATACCGGATGTTTATGGCTGTTGTGGAAGGTGAGTCTGTTTTGAATCATTGGCTCATGTTTGGTTTGGATTTTTTGCTCAGATCTGATTATTTGGGTTTGGCTTTACATTGTTCTTTGAATGTTGCAATTATTTAATTTATTTATTTATCTGTTCATCCATACGCTGTAAACAGTGATCACACCCACTCCAGGAGAAGTCAGGCAGCTAGGGTTTGGTGTCTTGCCCAAGGGCCCTTCAGCCAGGGCCCTGTGTACTCCTCCATCTCCTGATGGTGACCCTTCAGTCACAGGTCTTCTTCTCCAACCATTAGGCCACAGCTAAGACCTTGCATGATGGAGGCCACAGAGTCTGTAGCTTTAAACTTGGCTTTACGGCTCTGTGTTGCTGACACTGCAGTCACTTTCTGCTTCTGCCCATTTGTTTCCATATACTTTTTCTATATTTGTTTCTTTATCTGGTGGATGCTTTTGTCCAAAGCTACTGGATCAGTTAAGCATTTTACCTGAACAGGATGCTGAAGAGGAGGTTAGATGTGATTAGATGTGACGTGTGTTTGAGATTCAAGAATCAAATGTTTGTCATATGTGCAGTAAAAAAGCATGAAATACTTTCTTTGTTGTCCACAAAATGCCAGTAAGAACATCCAAAAGTAATAATAGGACACAGTACAGGCTGTTTACATGATACACTATATTGCCAAAAGTATCACTTCCATAACTTCAGACATGCAGACATACGAACATGGTGAAGGAATCTCAGGAGCTCCGTGAATTCTAGGGTGGAACCATGATAGGAGCCACCAGTGCAACAAGTCCCGTCAGAAATGTCCTCTCTATTCAATATTCCACAGTCGACTGTCAGTGGTGTTATAACACAGTGGAACCGATTGGGAACAACAGCAACTCAATCACGAAGTTTTCACCCGGGGAAAATGACCGCGGTCAGCGGATGCTGAGGCACATCGTTTACAGTAGTTGCTTTATTTCAATTAAAATTGACATGTGACATTATTCATGGTCATATTACTTTTTGAAAGGAATTGTGCACATTAACATTTACATTTACATTTATTCATTTGGCTGATGCTTTTGTCCAAAGCAACTTCCAGGTTCAGGAACAATCAGCATAAATTCAGACATGACAACACTGATGTGTGAGTTA
>JBBIGC010000152.1:1809637-1821779 GCA_037576955.1 Lepidarchus adonis
CTGTATGTATTACATTAGTCTATACCTGTACTGTACTTATATTTTCAGTACTGTATGTATTACACTAGTCTATACCTGTACTGTACTTATATCTTCAGTACTGTATGTATTACACTAGTCTAGTCTATATCTGTACTGTACTTATATTTTCAGTACTTCAGTACTCCCATGACCAGATCATCCGTCATTGGGGCCTCCTGCTCACCTGTCCCACACTTGTTCATCTACCACAGACCTTCTCCCTGAACTTTACACTACACATGCAGAATCTGTTACTCCACCTCTATCTCCATCTCTAGCTCCACCTCCAGACACTGAGACTGATTCCTTTTCTTTTTGTTGGGTTGCTGAGACCTGGTTCCTCCACAGGTTTCTTCCTCCAGCTTAGGAGGTTTTTCTCACCTCTGTTGCTAATCAGGGGCTTGGACCCAGATTCTGACACCGTCAGCTGTAGATAGAGCTATAGAGGTAAAACTGACTCGACTTCTAAATCCGCTCTCCCACCAGTCGTAGGTCAGAGCATCGGTTGTGTCTCCTGTTATGAGCTGAACCGCTTTTAAAGAAAGAGATATTTTACTTTTAATGGCACCCAGGCTGGAGAAAGATTATTTTATCCACCACAGTAGATTTGCTCGAGCATGTGCTTGATGCAATAAAAGATAAATGAGAAGATAATGTGCTTTGTGCAAAATGGGGGCATCCTCTCACATGGCTTTGATTATAGTACAGCTTTTCATCAGCACAAACATTTACTGTGTGTGTGTGTGTGTGTGTTGCCACGCGTGCAGCCAGATGTGCGTACTGTGAGGAATTTGAAGCCGAGGGTGGAGATGATTCCGGCGGTGAGTCCGATCACCATGGCCCCGAAAGGTCCGATGTTCATGTCAGCGCATGTTCCCACGGCGACTCCGCCGGCCAGCGTGGCGTTCTGGATGTGCACCTGTAAAACAAAGGGGTCACTTTTCAGAGGCTGCCCCCTGTGGGAACATACAGAGACTGCACAGAACCGTGATAGAACACCAGCACAGTTCAGCCTGTATCACTGCCCCTCAGTGGCTTTTTACTTCACTAAAGCCATGTAGGCTACGGTTGCTGAGCAACGGCCTGTTATAATGGCTTTGAACATGGCTCAGCCAATCAGAATATGTCTGTTTTAACAAATGAACATCAAACTGTGGAGTCTGCGGTGACTGTAGGGAAGATCTCCATCTGAAGCTCCTCAAACTGGTTGAAATGTTTTTTTGACTGGGGGACTGCTCCACCCATTCAACTGACAAACCTATTGGATGAATAAAACTATTTCAAAAGTAAAGACACTATATTCTAATACTGATCAGCCATAACATTAAGATCACCTGTCTAATAGTGATGCTGCTGACTGTGGTGCACTGTGGAGCTTCTCTGGAGCTTCTCTGTGGGATGGGACCACATTCCCTTAGTGCATCAGTGAGCCTTGGGTAACTGCTGGTAGGTGCTACCTAACGCAGGCCTGGAACATTCCACAAGTGCTGCTGTTCTGGAGATGCTCCATCATAAGTAAGTAAAGAAATCTGTAGTGCTGTACATTAACAATAAAAAGGAATACAATAAGCAAAGACAACAAACAATAGCACGCAAAAGCCATATTAAAAAAGCATTAAAATCGTTTTTAGATCTTTTTTAAAAGTGTTCACTGAGGTTGAAGCCTGAGCCCTGGAGCTATTGCTGCAAATGCCCGATCGCCTTAATAATAAGACCCTCAGATCCTTATGCTCCTGATTCTAGCACATGTTCCACTCCCTGACAGGTGCCACTGTAATGAAATAACTAGTCATGGTGGTCTTAATGTTTTGGCTGATCAGTATGTATGTGGTCGTTAGACCCTCGCAGCTCGTTCGCTGTGTTTCTCTCACCATGTCCAGCTTGCCCCTTTCCTCCACCAGGCTGGAGATTGCGTAGGCTGCCAGGGCACATGCAGCCAGAGAGAAGTAGGTGTTAATGATGGCTGTGAGCTGTGGAGCTCCAGGGGTGGCAATGGCAGAGTTAAAGCTGGGCCAAAACATCCACAGGTACACGGTCCCTACGGGGAGAGAGAGAGAGAGAGAGAGAGAGAGAGAGAGAGAGAGAGAGAGAGCGAGAGAGAGAGAGAACACACCCCCCGAGGATCATACAGGACAAAACCTCGCTGTCGGAAGTAAACATTAAATTTACAGTTACTTTACAAAAGAGGGAACAATGTGTTTTAATTTTTAAGACCATTTCTGCTGGATTGTCCCGAACATTGGGCTCAGGCGTTTTCAAATGTTCAACTTATAATATCAACTGAATTTTCTATAAGTATCCAATTTTCACTGAATGTATTCATCCATTTTCCAAACCAAATACATTTGGAACCAATCCCAGGTGACTATGAGCCCAAAGTAGGACAGGAGGCCGACCCGTCACAGGGCAAAACAGAGACACACTCACACCTATGGGTGATGTACAGTAGCCAGTCAACCTTCATATTTCATCTAAATCATAATTATACCAATAAAACTCCCCCCCTAAACCAACATATAGATGCCAGGTAAGCCACTGAGTGGCAGAACCTTTACTGAGTGGCAGAGTTAGTGTTCAGCTCAAACAACAACATCTAAAATGGGAAAGAGCTGCTGTGTTTGACTTTCCAAACAACTCAACAAGAACTTCACCTTAAACAAACATCGGTGCAATGAGCTTCTCCCCAAATTAACAATCTGTCCACACCCCCACCTCGTCGACAACTCATAAACACACACCATGCCAACAACCAATCAAAACCCCTCCATCCCCCAACCCCATCAACAAATCATAACCCCTCCATCCTCCAACCCCATCAACAAATCATAACCCCTCCATCCTCCAACCCCATCAACAAATCATAACGCCTCCATCCTCCAACCCCATCAACAAATCATAACCCCTCCATCCCCCAACCCCATCAACAAATAATAACCCCTCCAACCCCATCAACCAATCAAAACTAAGCCCCATCTCTTTGCCCAATCAAAATCTCTCTACCACCAAATCAAACTCACACTACCCTGTTCCACCAATCAAGACCCCTGCAACCCAGATTCCATCAACCAATTAAAACCTCTTCATCTCCCTATCCTGTCAACCTCTACACCTCCACACTGTCAACCAATCAAAGTGAATTAGTGATGTCATTGCGTAATGCAATGTGGAGGACAAGGACGTACCAATCATGGCGAACAGGTCGGAGTGGTAGACGGATCCGTCATTTTCGTGGCTGTTCCGGAGGCCGGGCCGATAAAGGACACGAGCCACAGCAAGGCCGAAGTACGCTCCAAACGCATGGATGGTCATGGAAGCACCAACATCTGAGGCCTGGAAACAGAGGAAGCTTCCTATTTGATCGCAGTTCTTCATTTAAAAGTTGTCAAACAAACAAACAAACAAACAAACTCATACTGTGTGTGGTTCAGTGACACCATGATCAAGAGATTGACACGGCCCTTAGCCTAAAGCCCAAAGAAAACCTGCAAGGAACATCTGAAATAGAGGAGCCACTGGAGGATCTTGGGAAATTCTGTATTGAAAACACTTTGGGTTACAAATATGGGATTTTCTAGAACCTTCCAGAGGGTGGTTAAATTTTTCAGCTGGGGGTAATTTTATTGGAAGTTGGAGAAGTACTTCAGACAGGAAAAGAAACATATTAAAACAGGAAGAAGGAAAAAATGCAGACGGAGAACGAGTGAGGCATTATACGAGTGTTTGCATATATTTTCCTCAGTTAAATGTTTTACTTTGAGATTTGAGATTATTACCTTTTATTTTATTATCACATTATATTTCATGATCATTTTCACCCATTTTTAATCCAACAAATATATAAAAAACAATAATTAATCTTAATGAATAAACAGAATAAACAAAGGAATGAATCCACACACACCCCGAGCATTCCCACGGCCAGGTGCTCGTTGATGCAGAAGGTGGTGATCTCCAGCAGGGTCATGATGAGCAGCTGCACCGGGCTGGTCTTCCCCAAAACTGCACCAAAGGAGATCAACACTGTGGCTGTGCTGAAGTCTGCGTTGATCATCCTGCAAAGAGAGGAGTGCAGGTGAGTCTAGGAACAGAACCCTGTACAGGTGAAGAAACATCTGGGCTCTGGATTCTCAACAAGTTCCTCCAGCTCTAACACACCTGTTTCAACTCCAAACACCACCAACACTTCACTACAGTGACAAACACCAGCACACACAAAGCACGGGGCCCGCACACAGACAGACTGACTGACTGACAGAACGACAGGTGGACAGATAGATACGATTGGATGAATGGGCAGACAGATGCATATATGAACAGACAGACAGACAGACAGAACGACAGACAGACAGAACGACAGGTGGATAGATAGATACGATTGGATGAATGGGCAGACAGATGCATATATGAACAGACAGACAGACAGACAGACAGACAGACAGACAGACAGACAGACAGACAGACAGACAGACAGACAGACAGAACGACAGACAGACAGAACGACAGACAGACAGAATGACAAGTGGATAGATAGAGGAACGATTGGATGAATGGGCAGACAGATGCATAGATGAACAGACAAGCAGACAGGCAGACATACAGATGAAGAAATGGATGGATTTATAGACAGATGGATGGACAGACAGACAGACAGACAGACAGACAGACAAACAGACAGAATGACAAGTGGATAGATAGAGAAACGATTGGATGAATGGGCAGACATATGCATAGATGAACAGACAGACAGACAGGCAGACATACAGATGAAGAAATGGATGGATTTATAGACAGACGGATGGACAGACAGACAGACAGACAGGCAGGCAGACAGACAGACAGACAGACAAACAGAACGACAAGTGGATAGATAGAGAAACGATTGGATGAATGGGCAGACAGATGCATAGATGAACAGACAGACAGACAGGCAGACATACAGATGAAGAAATGGATGGATTTATAGACAGACAGACAGACAGACAGACAGACAGACAGACAGACAGGCAGGCAGGCAGACAGGCAGATCCATTTACTTTTCAATGGAGACCTTGATCTTTCCGTCCTCTAAGTGCCAGATGTTCTGCAGGAGGAGGCCCCACTGGAGGCCGAATGCAGCGAGGAGCAGGTTAAAGCCCACGCTGCTGAAGCCGTATCTTTTCAGGAAGGTCATGAGGAAACCAAAGCCGATGAAGATCATCACGTGGACGTCCTGAAACACTTAATGCACAGAGAGAGAGAACTGATTAGAGGAGTTCCCCAGGATCCTGCTCTGGTCAGGAGCGGCTAATTTGTTTGTATTAAACATGGCCGACAGTTCTGGGAGCAGGGCCCAGCTGTCCCGGGGTAGCAGCAGAAGATTCAGAGGAGTCCTCACAGAAGCTCCCTCTTCAGATCACAGGATATAAACTCCATCATGGAGCTGATAGCGATCAGGACTGATTGCCAAGTACTTCCCCAGGGCCCCATTCCCACCAGCGCAGAGGCTTTAAACAATGCAGGACGGAGGTGTGTGAGGTGTGGTCTCCACTGGAGGTAGGGACACACTCCCTGCTTCCTTCCCTTGAACTGGTTAATGAGGAAAGACCTCCTCCTCTGCTGTTTACTGCACATCTGGTAAAACCATCAAACTGCTCAAAGAAGGCAAGGAGATGCTGACAATGGAACTGGCAACTAAGAGTGAAAGAATGATGAACAAATAAATTCATATTTTCATTATTTTAAGTTCACATCTGTGCCTTAAAGATCCCTGTTTATATATTTTAATAATATATTTAATATTATAGTATAAATACACAACTGGTCAGGAATTGTAGAACATTCCCTTTATGCAGTATTATAAATAATAAATAAATAAAACATGCATTTTCATGCTGGAAATGGAAATAGCATTCTAAATATTTTGACCGGTAGTTTATATGGCCTATTCTGATTGGCTGGCCTGTAGTATGAATAATTCAGCTGTAACATTCTTTTAAACTTCAATGAGAATGGGTGGAGCTAAAGATCTGTAAGCTGTAGGCTGATACATACATGCAAATGAGTAGGTTTTATTTTTTTTGTGACATCACAAGATATAACAAAATTGTTTGCACATGTTTACAATTTTAAGGTCGATTTGTGTCGCGTTATTGTCCCTAGCTTTATTTACGTAAATATTTGGTGCAGCTTTTAATGTCCTGGTATTAAATATAGTAAATATTTCTGTCTAAGTGTGTGAGAAAATTTTTATTTTTACATCCATATGGAAATTTGGCTTGTGGATGGATGCTGGGTGGTGCTACATACACTTCTGACTATTGGACCCTCAAACATCAGTGGGTTTAAGTGAAAGTGGTTTGGGATTGTGAACACAGCCTTTAACCCATCCTCACATGGGGCAGTGGGCGGCGATCACCAGCACCCTGGGGGCGGAGCAGCAGGATGGAACCTGGTCCAGGACCTCAGATCACAAGGGCATGGTCCTAATCACTAAGGTTTCTTAGAAAGCACAGTTGTGATTGTGGAGCAGCTCACATGTGGAGCCTGAGATTAGTGTCTGGAGCAGCATCTCCACACTAAGTGCTCAGGAACAATTAGGCCCAAGATAGAGTCTGAGACTAAACAGGAAAAAACTGGCAGCCAGATGAAAATCCCAAAATTCCATCCTTATCATGAACATGTCATGCGTGGAGGAATATAATTTTAGGGCAGCACCAGCCTGACAAACCTTCCAGATGTTGTTGACCGGTCAGTCTGGGATGAACAATGCAGAAAAGGGTCACGTCCCATTGTTCTAGATCATACTGACGCTACATAAACAGGTCTGAGCAACAGATGGGGTCCTGCCTACGTCACCCAGCCTGGAGAAACACAATCAAGCCCTCCATCCTCCAGACCACAGCATCCACCTGACCTCCATCTCCTTCCTCGAGCAGCTCACAGAAGAACAAAGCCAAATAAACCACAGAGACTGGTAAACAAAAACATAATTCAAATCCCTCGTTCTGTGTAGAACCTTTAGAACCTGACTGTGCACAAACCTAATTGCCTGTCAACAAAGGTGATAGATGGGAAACATGAGTCTGACTGTATTTATTTTATAGGTCTGAATTTATTCACATATTTGATTTCTAATAACTAATAATAATAAAAATATTATTTATTGATTTATTATTTACTCCCAATTCTTTATTCATCCAAAATCCATAAATTTTTATTTCTGTAAAGCACATTGTATGAATTATGTGCTATAGAAAGAAAGAGCTCTTTCCTGATTGGCAGATTTGTATTTGTATGAAACACTCCTTATAACTTCCCAGTGATGGGCGGAGCTTAATTACACACGTCTAAAAACAAACCTGCATAGTGGTCAATGAGAAGGAGCCTTAATGTCTGCTCCTGCTGATATAATATGACATAAGAAGTAGTGGTAGGGTATAAATGTATCATTTTTATATGTAAAAATATGAATACAATATTTATACTGAATTAATAATGAATAAATATTGTGATTGAGGTTAAATCATTTGTGAATTTTTAATACCCCATTTTACTGTTAAAACCTTGAAACAGACAGTTCTGCTGTCTGAGGTCACTTACACGTTTCCTGATTGGTGGGTAAGGAAGACGGTTCCTAACCGCGGCCGCAGGTTTTTGCAGCAGATAAGAAGCCGCTTGCTGGAGCAAGTGTCTGCAGCTGAACACAGTGTGATGGGTCTTAGAATTAAAGAGGACGAACATACTTCTAGTGCTTGAGTGCTCCGCTAAGAAAAAACAGGGCATTAATCTAGTGTTTTTCTGATGTTTGTGGAATCAGGTGAGTGAAGATTGAAGGTTTACAGTCTTTCTGCACATTGCAGCAAATCTGACCGTCCACACAGGCTTTCAGGTCTCGTGTTCAGTTGGCTGCATGTTTGGATGGTGTCAAAAAAACCTTGCATATTGCTATTTTGGCGTCAATTTCTATTGAAATCCTGATAAACGCAAAGAAAACGCCTGTGTTGCATTTACATGCTGTTAATTTAACATTTGGGAGGACTGAATATATCCCATGATTCTTCACACGCTGTGCAGGGTGAACCCAGTAGGGGGCGATGTTTTCTCTGCCTACTTCGGCGTGTCAGGGGACATTTGTGTTGACGTCAGGGTTCAGCTCTAATAAAGCACTAATCATGTAAAATAATGATATATACAGGGGGTCCTCCAGTTAGGCCGGAGTTCCGTTCCTCTGTTTGCGATGTAATTGTGACATAAATTTGAATGTAAGTCGGAACTCACACACATAGCTAACACCAGTCTCTCTCGATGTGTTACTGTAAAGTTACTCTTTCCACCTATTTTCTGCCCAAATTACCCACCTACTTTTCCACACCAGATACTACATAGTCCACAATGCATTGCTCCCCATGAAACAAGCCGCATCCCACAACAGTGCAGACATCGTCAAATTATATAACTACGAATAATTGTATAATGAGTGTGACATAACTCGAGAAGCCCTTGTAATCTATATACACACATATATACATATTTACATATATAATATATATAATAAGCTCCAATAAATGTATAATCAGTATAGAAGTTTATTAAAAAACCTCGCTGTTGCAAACGGATTCACCTTCCGACTACACAGTGCGTGAAGAATCATGGGATATATTCTGTCCTCCATAATGGTAAATTAATGACATAAAAGCAATGTAGATGTTTTCTTTGTGCTCAGTGGGATTTCCGCACAAATAGATGCCAAGTGGAAGCAACATGCAACGTTTTTTGTTATGCCTTCCGAATGTGCAGGTGAGCAAAGGGCAGCGGACTGATTGGCTCCAACGTGCAGAAACACTGTGAACATAAGATTCAGACATTCATATGGACAAGGCCTTAGAGTTTAACCCTGATGTCCTCATGTTAATATATATATATATATATATATATCAGTCCAATAAAGGATCTCCCCACTCACCCACAGGTTACTGAAATGCTCTGGACTTGCCTCATTACTGCCCCCACAGCATTGCAGTCTGGGCTGCAGGTCAGCGTTCAACACAGGCAAACAAACACAAATCAAGTGTACAAACTATCCCCATGTTATCTGGGGTCTCCTCCGGGTTCTCTGGTGACCTCCCACTGTTCAATGGTTTGTGGTTTAGGTTGACTCTAGGTGTGAGAGTGTCTGTCTCCAGGAGGAACCTTGTCTTGGGCCCATAGTCTACTGGGATTGGCGCTAGCTTCCCCACAAACTTCACCAGCCCAAAGCTCACTGATGCACGCAGGGAACAAAGGCTAGAGGAGAAGCCTCCTCAGAGAAGCCTGGTCTAAAGAGAAGCCCTATTTAGTGCACTATGTAGTGAGCAGGGAGCCATGGGAGTGAATGGGCGGATCTGTGTAAAGGGAGTGAATGGGCGGAGCTAGAGCTGTAGGCTGAACAGGTGGAAGTATCTAAATACACTGTGTAAAGGGTTAAAGGACTGGGGAGGGACTCACCCCCGTCTACGCTCTGCACTTTCACTGGAAAGGGATTTTCTCTGTCTTGCTTGGTTTTGGTTTTACCTGTCCTACATCTTTCCTTTGATCTTCTCATTAATCTATTGCTCTGATGCGTCACCGTTTTAAGCGGGTAGGGGTGTAACGACCCGATTGGCCGTGTAGCGAGTGAGCCTGGCCTTTCACTGAAGGTGTGTGTTATTTATTTCAAGGCCTTAAAGTCTTATCCCCACAGTCAGCTTTCACTTATCACCAGCAAACAGCTCTGCTTTGAACTGCGCATGTTTTTCGCTCTCATGCATTACACAACTGCGGATAAACATCTCAAAGGCTTCATTTGCAGCCAAATGGAAGGAAGGCTCTCCTCCTGTGCCAGAGTGACTCAATTACTTTCTATCAGCACTAATTTGGCGCTTGATGACAAAGCTTATCCTCCTGCATTTCAGTTTCAGAGCTGCATTCCTCCTCCTCTTTTTTTTTTATTTCTTTGAAGCCCTAATCATTGAAGTCGAGTGCGAGCAACTTCAGCTCACTCTGGGATTTTTCTCACTGCCCTCCAACATCTGGGACCCCTTCTCTTTCCCTTCATTTCTCCTTATCGTCTTTTCTCTTTCTCCTTTTTAGGAAACCATTCCTGGGAGCAGGTCACCGGGTCCACTCCAAGGCAGTCAGCAGAGTGACATATTCCCTGAAAACATGTCTTTTACATCACTCCGAAAATACACAGACCAGCCATAACATTAAGACCACCTGCCTAATATTTAGCATTATTAGCCGTCTTGCTGCTGAAACAGCTCTGATTGTGGGTTCTGACCCCTTTCTACCACATCCAGGTACAACAGGAGCTTTAGCTACACCACCCTCCATCACAGTCAGATTCTTACACTTCTGCTTCCAGCACATCAACTTCAAGAACAGACTGTTCACTTGCTGCCTAATATATCCCAACCCTCTGACAGGTGTCACCTGGTGTTAATGCTACAGCTGATTGGTTTGACAGCGATTAATCCGTTTTTATTTCCGTATTTTATCTATAAATACAGGTTCCTCCTGTTTAGAAAGGCCTATGTAAATTTTTTTTTTCAGGTTTACAGATTGAATATATTTATAGATTATGAAAAAAGTGGGTTTTATTGTTAAAATGTTACTTTGTTTGATAATCAGAATTTTTTCCTCCCAATTTTCTCTCCTGCCCCATGGCCCCATGTTGCTCGCTAGCAGCTCAACGCAGAGCGCCCCCTGGAGTCAAGTGGCCCCAAGCTCTCACTATGTAACAGCACAGGGAAATATCTCCACCCACACTCACTCCACCTCACGTTACAGATCACACGCGCTGATCTTTTAGGATCAGAATCTCACGCCTGGAGAAAATATTGCTCTTCATCACTGAACTTTTCTGTTTCTTCTCGATTCTGCTGTCACTTCTAAACCCTGTTCACATGAACTTCTCCTCCAGAGAGTCAGTAGTGTCTCTGAATTATGGAGAAACTACAAATATCCAAACCAGTTTCCTTTCCAAGGGCTGATTGACCACAAATGGACCTGCAGGAAGAACCAAAACCGTCTCTGAATTATTACACAAAAACATATTTTTCTACTGAAAGCACCAGAAGGTGAACCTCTGTTCTTGAAGGATGTCCTGTGTCACACTAGCACAAAATTCATGGACAACGTGAAAGCTAATCTCTAATGCGCATGTTCTCCCCGCCCTGAAACGGGCGCTTTTCTGGCGAGAGGCCATCAGTGCTGGGTGAAGATAAATTTTTTTTAAACGGTTGCTTCTGCAGCTGGAGGTAAACCTCACTCCATTTTACAATTTTTTTTAACAAATTTTGCAGAAAATTAAAGCCCAGTAAGCTCACCTGACCCAAAAAAGTGTCTTTCTTTTTTATTTTTCCCAACTTTCCACCCACTAGTTCAGAGTCCCCCGTCACCACCGGGAGGGAGGGAGAAGTTCAGTACAGGCTTAGAGGAATGTATTTTGAGAACAATGCTAACGGCTAACTCTGCTAAATCAGCTAACAGATGCTGAGAGATGAGCAGGAGTGTAGTGGTAAAAAAGGAGGACCAGGAGAACCGGTGCAATGGCTGTATCCTAAACGCATTGCTATCATTGCTGCTGTTAGATACTTATGACATCACTTGGTGTTTCCTGTAGTCTCCACTTGGTCAATATTTGATTCCTAAATTAATCTTAAATCACTGTTGAACAAGACTTCACAATGAATATATAGTTCATTAAACCTCAATAAAGGAGTAAAAAGTAAAGTCACGTCATTAGACGTTATTAAGACCACGCCTTTCAGAAAGACGCTGTTCGGGGGATTTCTCTCTGTATTCGAGATTAGCATGAAATACTACATCTACAGCTACATACTGACTATATCTATATACATGACAATACTCCTGATCTGCAGGTTTAACATTATGAAACTATAATTAACTATCTTAGAGGTACATAAACTATATTTAAAGGCACATAAACTATATTTAAAGGCACATAAACTATATTTAAAGGCACATAAACTATATTTAGAGGTATTTAAACTATATTTAGAGGTATTTAAACAATATTTAGAGGCACATAAACTATATTTAGAGGTATGTAAACTATATTTAGAGGCACATAAACTATATTTAGAGGTACATAAACTATATT
>JBBIGC010000152.1:1837516-1855920 GCA_037576955.1 Lepidarchus adonis
CCATAGAGAAACCTTATGGGCACTTAAAGGATCTGCTTGAGACCATGGAGAACCCACTTGGGTCCATAGAGAACCTACTTGGGCCCATAGAAAAAACACTATGATCACAGAGAATCCACTTGATCTGGCCCAGTTAAAACCAAGCTGTTGTACTGGTTAGCCCATATGGGAACTAGCATCAGCCCAGGAATTTGCCCATCTGAACCCAAGAAGCCCAGGTACATGCTGGCTGGGTAAACTTATCTATTTATTTATTAGATCAACTTATTATATTTTTTATGATGTGACCTTACACGGTAATCACTCCTGTTTGAATTCCGGTTTTTCCAGCATCTCAGCAGCAGGCGATTCTTGTTGCTGTGCTTTTGAAGCTGGTATATGTAAATGAGCTCAGAACTGGGTCTCATTCAGAAGCAGTCTGCATTCAGACACTCCTCATGACTTTTATGTGAATGGGTGGAGCTAAACCGCAGCAGACAGAATAGGTGGATGTACGGACTGCACGGGAACTTGAATCCCGTCTTTAATACCAGAACAGTGGAGCGAAACACAGATGCGGTTATTGCATGAAGAAGGTTTTTTTTGGTTCTGAAAAACAATCTATACCTTCGATATCCTACACATCAGTTCTGCTTAACCATCACTGTGCCAAATGTGCAGCCACTTCCTCATTGGTCAGTGCTCCAGGTTCTGTGGTTGCTGAGGCAGATGAGCTTCTCACAGGAAAAGTTCACGCTTTTTTGGATCCACACTAGTATATACACATGATCAGCCAAAACATTAAGACTGAGTCCTTGTGGTGATGGAGCAGCTCCTGTGGAGTGTTCCCGGTGTACAGGGGCAGCTGGGTAATGATGTGGTGTGATCTCATAGAGGAGCTCCTGTTGTACAAAATGCTAATGGCTCTGATGGAAAGGGGTCAGATGGTCATTGGCTGATTTTGAAAATATTTGTAACAGTCAGAACACCCCAGCGCCCCGGAGTGAGGAGGTTTGCCCAGCGGGTTGACGGGGCACGCCGAGGCAGACGGGTGTACCCCAGTAAATAAATCTCCCTGAGCGACTCGGTGGCATGCGGCGTCTGTAACGGCCTTGAAAACTCTGTTAGTGTTGTCAGTGCGCGCAGCACCGGTTGCCATGACAACAGTGTGTCTTATCTCCAGCTCTTTGATGTGCTGCGAAGGATCATGGGCCCTAAGTGTTATGTAAGAGCAGATTTAGCTCTGAGGGTGTTTCCCTGCCACACAACTGGGTTCCCTTTAAATTATACACGCCAGTGTGAACGTTGGGGTTTTCTCCTACTTTTATGGCCTTGCTACATACATATTACACAGAATACCACGCTCTATACTATACTATACTATACTATACTATACTATACTATACTGGAACATGCTATACTATACTTACACTGTACTATACTATACTGTACTATACTATACTATACTATACGGGAACATGCTATACTATACTTACACTGTACTGTACTATACTATACTGTACTATACTATACTATACTATACTATACTATACTGGAACATGCTATACTATACTTACACTGTACTATACTATACTGTACTATACTATACTATACTAGAACATGCTATACTATACTTACACTATATTATACTATACTATACTGTAACATACTATACTTACACTATACTATACTGGAACATGCTATACTATACTTACACTATACTATACTGTACTATACTATACTGGAACATGCTATACTATACTTACACTATATTATACTATACTATACTATACTATAATGTAACATACTATGCTATAATATACTATACTAATACTATACTGTACTATACTGTACTATACTATACTATACTGGAACATGCTATACTATACTTACACTATACTATACTGCACTATACTGTACTATACTATACTGGAACATGCTATACTATACTTACACTATATTATACTATACTATACTATAATGTAACATACTATACTATACTTGCACTATACTATACTATAATATACTATACTAATACTATACTCTGGTATACTATACTATACTTATACTATACTATACTGTAACATGCTATACTATACTATACTTACACTACACTATACTATAGTATACTATACATACACTGTACTGTAGTATGCTATGCTATACTATACTATACTGTAACATGCTATACTACACTATACTATACTATACATACACTGTACTACGGTATGCTATACTATACTATACATACACTGTACTACGGTATGCTATACTATACTATACTTATACTATACTTATACTGTACTAAGGTATGCTACGCTATGCTATGTTATGCTATACTATACTATACTATACTATACTATACTATACTGTACTATACTGTACTATACTATACAGGATGTGGTGCCAAGGTGTGAATCAATCAGAGCAACAGTACACCATTTAGTTAAGGTTCTCATTCACCTGGAATAGACTGATTAAGCTTTAAGATCATATAACATCTTACCCAAGGTACTATATAGGATCCTATACTATACTATACTATACTATACTATACAGGATTTTACACCACACTACACTGCACTACACTACACTATACTATATGGGATAAGCTATAGAGGATCCTTTGCTTTTTGATTAGAGTAGCCATTTCACATGCTTGGCTGAGTGAGAACTGTTCTAATTATTTTAGCTTCATGGTGCCTCTTGAATCCTTATTTGCAGATATATTTAGCTGCGATTGTGTGAGTAATTATTCTACCAGTTGTTCAATTCAATTTCATTTATATAGCTATTTCAACAGCTGCCTTTGTCGCAAATTGGCTTTACAAAATCCAAGTCAGAGCACCTCTGGTCGACATTGGATAACAGCAATAAACAGAAAGAAAAACAGAGTCTCAGTTTATACAGCAGTGGCCAAATTTTGTGAATGACATTAATTAAACACAAAGTTTGCTGCCTTGGTTTTCATGATGGTAATTTGCATACACTCCAGAATGTCATGAAGAATTGCAATTAATTGCAAAGTCCCTCTTTGCCACAAAAAACACATTTCTACTGCATTTCAGTCCTGCTACAAAAGAACCTGCTGACAAATTTCAGTGATCCTTTCGTGAACACAGGTTCGAGCTTTGATGAGGACAAGGCTGGAATTCCCTGTCATGCTGACTGCATTAGAATAGGAAGCTGGGTGCTGGTCGGGCAATTCTCCAAAACAAAAAAACTAACTAACAAAAAACCTGATCATGAAAATTTCCCACAGAAATTGTTTTGGTTAGTTTTGTGGCAGATGTTCTGGGTTTGATTCCTGGTGGTGCAGTGGTTAGTTTTGTGGCGGATGTTCTGGGTTTGATTCCTGGTGGTGCAGTGGTTAGTTTTGTGGCGGATGTTCTGGGTTTGATTCCTGGTGGTGCAGTAGTTAGTTTTGTGGCGGATGTTCTGGGTTTGATTCCTGGTGGTGCAGTGGTTAGTGCTGTGGAGAATGTTCTGGCTTTCATTCCTGGTGGTGCAGAGGTTAGTAGTGTGGAGAAGGTTCTGGGTTTGATTCCTGGTGGTGCAGTGGTTGATGCTGTGGAGAATGATCTGGGTTTGATTCTTGGTGGTGCAGTGGTTAGTAGTGTGGAGAATGTTCTGGGTTTGATTTCTGGTGGTGCACTGGTTGATGCTGTGGAGTATGTTCTGGATTTGATTTCTGGTGGTGCAGCGGTTAGTGCTGTGGCGATTGTTCTGGGTTTGATTCCTGGTGGTACAGTGGTTAGTGCTGTGGAGAATGTTCTGGGTTTGATTCCTAGTGGTGCAGCGGTTAGTACTGTGGAGAAGGTTCTGGGTTTGATTCCTAGTGGTGCAGTGGTTAATCGTGTGGAGAATGTTCTGGGTTTGATTTCTGGTGGTGCAGTGGTTAGTCGTGTGGAGAATGTTCTGGGTTTGATTTCTGGTGGTGCAGTGGTTAATCGTGTGGAGAATGTTCTGGGTTTGATTTCTGGTGGTGCAGTGGTTAGTATTGTGGCGGATGTTCTGGGTTTGATTCCTGCTGGTGCAGTGGTTAGTATTGTGGCGGATGTTCTGGGTTTGATTCCTGCTGGTGCAGTGGTTAGTATTGTGGCGAATGTTCTGGGTTTGATTTCTGGTGGTGCAGTGGTTAGTATTGTGGCAAATGTTCTGGGTTTGATTTCTGGTGGTGCAGTGGTTGATGCTGTGGAGAATGATCTGGGTCTGATTCTTGGTGGTGCTGCAGTTAGTAGTGTGGAGAATGTTCTGGGTTTGATTCCTGGTGGTGCAGTGGTTGATGCTGTGGAGAATGTTCTGGGTTTTATTCCTGGTGGTGCAGCGGTTAGTAGTGTGGAGAATGTTCTGGGTTTGATTCCTGGTGGTGCAGTGGTTAGTATTGTGGTGGATGTTCTGGGTTTGATTCCTGGTGGTACAGTGGTTAGTGCTGTGGAGAATGATCTGGGTCTGATTCTTGGTGGTGTAGTGGTTAGTAGTGTGGAGAATGTTCTCGGTTTGATTTCTGGTGGTGCAGTGGTTAGTATTGTGGCGGATGTTCTGGGTTTGATTCCTGCTGGTGCAGTGGATGATGCTGTGGAGAATGTTCTGGGTTTCATTCCTGGTGGTGCAGTGGTTAATGCTGTGGAGAATGTTCTGGGTTTGATTCCTGGTGGTGCAGCGGTTAGTAGTGTGGAGAATGTTCTGGGTTTGATTTCTGGTGGTGCAGTGGTTAGTATTGTGGCGAATGTTCTGGGTTTGATTCCTGGTGGTGCTGTGGTTGATGCTGTGGAGAATGATCTGGGTCTGATTCTTGGTGGTGCAGTGGTTAGTGCTGTGGAGAATGTTCTGGGTTTGATTCCTGGTGGTACAGTGGTTAGTGCTGTGGAGAATGTTCTGGGTTTGATTCCTGGTGGTGCAGCGGTTAGTGCTGTGGAGAAGGTTCTGGGTTTGATTCCTGGTGGTGCAGTGGTTAGTAGTGTGGAGAATGTTCTGGGTTTGATTTCTGGTTGTGCAGTGGTTAGTAGTGTGGAGAATGTTCTGGGTTTGATTTCTGGTGGTGCAGTGGTTAGTAGTGTGGAGAATGTTCTGGGTTTGATTTCTGGTGGTGCAGTAGTTAGTCGTGTGGAGAATGTTCTAGGTTTGATTCCTGGTGGTGCAGTTGTTATTGCTGTGGAGAATGTTCTGGGTTTGATTTCTGGTGGTGCAGTGGTTAGTCATGTGGAGAATGTTCTGGGTTTGATTTCTGGTGGTGCAGTTGTTATTGCTGTGGAGAATGTTCTGGGTTTGATTTCTGGTGGTGCAGTGGTTAGTCATGTGGAGAATGTTCTGGGTTTGATTCCTGGTGGTGCAGTAGTTAGTCGTGTGGATAATGTTCTGGGTTTGATTCCTGGTGGTGCAGTTGTTATTGCTGTGGAGCATGTTCTGGGTTTGATTTCTGGTGGTGCAGTTGTTATTGCTGTGGAGAATGTTCTGGGTTTGATTTCTGGTGGTGCAGTGGTTAGTGCTTCTATGCCTATGATGCATATGAGCTGCTTCTCATGGCTGGAGCCAAATGTGATCTGTTGCCTTTATATCTTTATCAACAAAATGGCATCTGACCTCTGGAGTGGTCTGAACCGAGCCTGGACTTGCACACACCCAAAGATGTTTAATTATGAAATATTAATGTAACTGTTGAGAAGGCAGGGGCTGAGAATCTGAGGATTTGTGTGGGAACGCCAGTGCTGTAGCATTTCATCAAAGTGCAACATCTGCTGAGTGGAGGCGATGGTTCCCCTGCTTTTCATTATCATACTGATGCTCATTAACAGTAGAAACCAGTCAAAAACATAACGGACAGAGCATTTTGCTGCTCCTTGCTTCCGCAGAGTATTTCTAAACCTGAGCTTTCTCTGTCTGACTCTGTTCATATCCTCCCAAAAATAAATTCAACGTTTTAGCAGCACTGTGAACTTTTTTTCTTTTTATTTAATTTACGGTTTCTTATCTACTTTGAAAATTGTGGCTGTTTTTGTTTCGGGTCAGAGAACCACTGTTGCCTTTAAAACCACAGAACTGACCCTTACTTCACTTTGGAGCACTGGAGAAGCTGCAGGGCGGTTGACGGTGGAGTGGATCACACAAGATCCTACAAAACAGTTAATCAGTGATTAATCAGTGATTTTTTCATTTAATTCAGTAGATTGTAACTGGGTGCTAGTGGCCTAGTGGTGTGGACCTTGCCCTTGTGATCAGAGGGTCACAGGTTAAATCCCACTGAGGTACCGTCCTGCTACACTGCTGCCCACATGCTGTTGATAGCTGCCCACTGCTCCATGGGTTTAAGTTCACATTTCGCTATGTGGCGTGTTCACAAACTTTCATTTTTTACAGTTTTACTTTTTCATTTGTAGTTTATTTTCATACTGTCATGGCTATGACGTGGGCACTGTAGATTTACTCATTTAGTATTTAATAATTTTATCACTTAATTCATTTATTCAGACGACTTTAGACTTACGTACAGTACACTGACTCAAGACTGGACCTGAGGTTTTCCTGTATTGACTCGTAACTCGACTTGAATATCAAAAAATGTTCCTGAATTGAACTGGGACTGGACTTCAGAACTGCCTGTACTGACTCAGGACTCAAGAACTTGTTTTGCCTCTGGATTTAGATTTAGATTTGCTTCTGACTGATGGCTTGACTTGAGAACTGACTTGAGTGTAAAGACTTGAGGCTTGTGATTGATGATTTTTCTGCGTGAGGCCACCACAGAGAAAACCAACGACACCATCTCCTCATAAACAGTTTATAAGGCAGTTTTTTCTCAATAGTAACACATTTAGTTTGTGTGTAATGAACTCACCTTCCTTGCTTTCTTCTCTGTTACATAGCTCATCTCTCTGAATTCTTTGCTTTTATACTGTTTACTGCAGCGTTAAAGTGAAATCTCACACCCTCATTCCAAATGATCATTCATAACCAGCAGTGAAAATGACAGAGCACTGGCAGTTGGGGTTTTCCCTCGTAATTTACTCATTTATTCTTGTACATTATCAATTATGAGGATGTTTCAACAAACTCAGCACTAAATACATTCATCCTCAAATGGCCATTATCATTAGGGTAAGTAGGTGTAGCAATGATTATCCAAAACTAATAGACAGAATAGAAAATGGTTATAGGTGCAACACACGGCTGCAAACTTCCAAAAATCCAAAATCTGTAACTGAGCAAAATATATATAAAATATAAATATAAGTATTGCAGCAACTGAGGGAAGTATTCCTGTAACTGAGGGAATTTCTGTAGTAACTAAGGGAAATACTCCAGTAACTGAAAGAAATACTCTACCAACTGAGGGAAATAGTCCACTGACTGAGGTAAATATTGCAGAACCTGAAGGAAATACTCTCGTAACTGAAGCAAACACTCCACTAACAGAGGGAAATACTGGCTCGTAGTAATTGAGGGAAATACTCCAGAACCTGAGGGAAACACTCTACTAACAGAGGCAAATAGCGCAGAAACTGAGGGAAATGTTCCACTAACTTACAAAAAATACCAAAACTGAGGGAAATACTCCAGACATTGAGGGAATACTCCAGAAATTCAGGGAAATACTCCAGCAACTGAGGAAAGTATTGCAGCAACTGAGAGAAATGCTCCAACAACTGAGGGAAATATTGCAATGATGGAAGAAAATACTCCAGTAACTGGGGAAAATACTCTACTAACTGAGGGAAATTCTCCAGAATTTGAGGGAAATTCTGTAGTAACTGAGGGAAATAGTCAACCAACTAGAGGAATTACTACAGTAACTGAAGGAAATACTCCAGTAACTGAGGGAAATACTCCAGTAACTGATGAAAATACTCCAGTAACTGATGAAAATACTCCAGTAACTGATGAAAATACTGCAGTAACTGAGGGAAATACTCCAATAACGGAATGAAATATTGCAATACTGAAAGGAAATACTCCAGTAACTGAAGGAAATACTTTCTGTGGGAAAGATGTGTTAAATTTGGTGGTATCACTCTCACACTCTCTCATACTGGTCACTGGATATTCAACATGGCACCT
Source organism: Lepidarchus adonis (assembly GCA_037576955.1). Lineage (NCBI taxonomy): Eukaryota > Metazoa > Chordata > Actinopteri > Characiformes > Lepidarchidae > Lepidarchus > Lepidarchus adonis. Next base: position 1,845,551 of record JBBIGC010000152.1, read on the forward strand.
CATGGCAAAGAACTCTCTGAGGATCTGAAAAAAAGAATTGTTGCTCTACATATAGATGGTCGAGGCTATAAGAAGAACCAACACCCTGAAACTGAGCTGCAGCACAGTGACTAAGATAATACATCGGTTTAACAGAACAGGTTTCACTCAGATCTGAGTGCATCTGCTCAGTGTCATGTCCAAAGGTTGTCTTTTATAATAGACGTATGAGGTGCCAGATGTGCCAGATGATGCACAAGAAAGCCTACAAACAGATTGCTAAAGCTAAAGTACAACTAAAGACAAGCAGACTGAGGACATGGATTACTGGAACAATGACGTGTGGTCTGGTGAAACCAAGATAACCTTATTTTGTTCAGATGGTGTCAAGCTAGTGTGGCAGTAACCAGATGAGGAGCACAAGTGTGTCTTGGGTACAGTCAAGCATGGTGGTGGGAGTGTCATGGTTTGGGGCTGATGAGCTACAGTTTATTGAGGTAACCATTAATACCAACATGCACTGTGACATACTGAAGCAGAGCATGATCTCCTCACAGAAACTGGGCTGTATTCCATCATGATAATGACCCCAGACACACCCCCAAGATGATCCTCTCCTTGCTAAAGAAACTGAGGGTAAAGGTGCTGGACTGGCCAAGCATGTCTCCTGACCTAAACCCTATGAGCATCTGTGGGGCCTCCTCAAACAGAAGGTGAAGGAGCTCCAGGTCTCTGACGTCCACTAGCTCAGTCATGTTGTCACTGAGGAGAGGAAGAGGATTCCAGTGGAAAGCTGTGAAGCTCTAGTGAACTCCTTGCCCTATCGAGTTAAGGAAGTGCTGGAAAGTAATGGTGGCCAAACAATATATTGGCAGAATTTGGATATTTTCACTTAGGAGTGAGCTCACTTTTGTTGCCAGCAGTTTAGACATTAATAGCTGTGTTGAGTTATTTTGAGGGGGCAGCACATGTGCACTGTTACACAAGCTGTACACTGACTACTTTACACTGCATCAAGTGTCATATCTTCAGTGTTGAAAATATATGATAAAATATTTAAGGTGTGTGCTCACTTTTGTGAGATACTGTATGTGTGTTATTATATTAAGTCTGTCTGTAGTGTCCTTCTTTAGTGGTCTTCAAAGGAGTGCCCTTTATGTTAAGGGGAAGTGTCAGGATATTGTATTTTTAAGAAAAGTTGCATTTTTTTTAACTTTGCCAAACCCAAAGTAACTGATTTAACTACCAGACAGAAACTGAAGTGTAATCTCCAAGGACACATTTCTTCTAAATTAAAAGTGCAGTCTTGTTGTGTTTCATGGATGCTCTGCATTGTGCGTAGTGATCCTAGGCCTGTTGCAGCAGCTTGGTCATGGAAACCCATTCCATTAAGGCTTTCACAAACAGTTCTTGTGCACATTTTGCTTCCAGAAGCAGTTTTGAACTCTAGAGTGAGCAGTGCAACATTTCTACATCCTCTGTGACTGAGCTGTTTCCATTTCATATGCTAGCACTTACAGTTGGCTGGGGCAGATCTAGCAGGGCAGAAACTTCATTAACTCAGGGCAAAGGTGGCACACTAAGATAGCAGTACATTTAAAATCACTTTGCCCATTCTACTGCCATTGTTTTTATATATACTGTAAAAACTGGATGGGTGCATGTGTTGCTCTAAAACCTGTATATCGTATATCTTAATAATAATAATAAATTATATAATAATAGCCCGTCTCTTATTGACACCTGTTTCCAATACACGCAGGGTTTGAAGAGATGTAGTCTGGTAGTGTATTTACTATAGATATGACATATTGACACTGTTGCTGTAATGCGGTTTATACATATCTGAAATGTTCCCAGAGTCACTGTAAAACCCCATTACAGTTGTACTACCTCACTGCTCTCTTCTGCTTTAAATAGCAATGAAGAGACGTGGGCTCACTCTCAGCACACAGCTTTCGGAAGCCCTGTGAATCACAGGACACACTTCTGCTTCCACATCCTCCCATACCTGTTACAGTTCCTGTCTGAGTTTTACACTCTGCAATCACAATGAAATACACAGGCTTTAATATGAGTATTTTACTGATTAATTAACATGTGTAACAGTCATTCAGTGTCTTATTCTGACACTGGATTGTGTCTGATTTTCAGTAGTTGTATTTCTTTTCCACCTTACTGTACAGTCACGGCACTACTGTTAAGTGTAAATGGGTTTATTTAAAAATGTATATGTATATTTAGTTCTTCACTGTTGGTAGGTACTAACTACTGCACGCCACAAGACCTGCTGTTCTGGAGATGCTCTAATCATCTCTTGTTAAATCCTAATGCTTCTGTTTCCAGCATATCAACATCAAGAGCTGACTGTCCACTTACTGCCTAATATACCCCCGACCATCCCAGACAGGTGCATTTGTAATTAAAGGACATTAGGGACCACACTGGTGTGATTGCAGTCCTCAGTGGGATCACTCTCATTATTATTATCATGGTTGTCATCATTGTTGTTGTTAATAATAATAATAATAACAATAATAATAATAATAATAATAATAATAATAATAATAATAATAAAAAAGTATTAAAAAAATAATAATAACAACAACAATAATAATAGTAGTAATAATAATAATAACAACAATAATAATAATAATTATTATTATCATTATTATTATTATAGCAATAATATAACAATATAACAATAACAATAGTAGCAACAATAATGACAATAATAACAACAGCAATACCAACAGCAGCAATTAAAATGAAATAACAATACAATAGAAATAACATAGTAACAACCACAACAATAATAATAATAATAATAATAATAATAATAATAATAATATAACTAATAATAACAGCAACAACCACAACAACCATAATAATAATAATAATAATAATAATAATAATAATAATAATAATAATAATAATAATAATTATTATTATTATATAAAATAGTACTTATTGTTATTATTATTTATTATTATTATTATTATTATTATTATTATTATTATTATTAATAATATTATTATTATACACTATTTATCTACGCATGTTTTGTCAAGCTTCCAAAATATTCTATTAATTTTTTTCCCGTGAAGCTGTCAATGATTGACACCAGATGGATCCTGAAAATTCATTCCTTAATGCAAACCACATTGCATTATTTTTTCCTGCATATCCATAATGCTGTATGACATTTAGCCGTGGTTATTTTTGCAGCTAACACTTAACATGTGGCCTTGTCTCGGTGACGTGAGGTGTTTTTTTTGCTAACAGAGTTCTCTAACGTCCCTGAGATGTAGCCGTCACTAAAACCACATCAGGCATCTCGCACATTCTGCAGGCTTGAGTCTGCAGCTGAGTTTAATTAGGCTTACACCCAAACGCAGGTTGAAACGCTCGCCTCATTTCCATCTGCAGAGAGGTGGGCATAAATGTCACATTTGCTCCAGCTGACACCTACAGCCCAGCAGTGAGTTAAATGAATTAGTGGAAGCTTACATTGCACTAAATTCCTCAAGCAGCATCAGGGTTGGTTCCTTATTGTGAAATGTAAAAGAATTTATATAGCATTGGCCACCGTTTCACCTCGTAACAATGCCAAGTATAAATTAATGGGGTCTCTAAAAATGCAGCTTTATTTAATCTTTGATTTTTACATGGGCTTTCAGCCAAACATCAAAATGTATGCATTTTTCTACTCCACATATACTCTGATCTGTGTAGCATCATCTCTTCTCTTAACAGTCTATAAGCCTTTGGGAACTGACCAGTTGCTGGACTTTTGGGAGAGGAATATTGTTCTGTTCTTGTCTAATTCCATCTGCTAAACAGACCACTTCATGCTCCAAATGTTTTAATTGGTCTGCATGGCATCAGCACCCAGACCTGTCTACTACAAGGGCTTTGCCGAGTCCCCAAAATCAGCTCTGTAGTCTCAGTCCCTGCCAACAACCTTTTATCTTCTGATGCCTCATAAGCCAGGCTGAATTGTCCCAATAGCTGAAGGCCTTCAAGGCCGTGCTGTTTTAAAAGATGCAGTACTGTATGCGATTTCGCATTTCATAATATCTTATATCTTCTATCGTCTTTTATTGACGCTTGTTTCTAATAAACGCTGGGTTTGAAGAGATATCTCGACAAATAGACGCCGGTCTCCAATAGTAACCAGGTAACACGCCCCCTCTCCTCCCCCACCCCAACTTTCACGAACACGCACCTCCGAGCTTTCACTTTCTACCTCCGTGTTTTAACAGAACTGATTCCCCAAAAGGTGAAACGGCTTAAAACAAACCTATATGAGTAACGTGTGTAATTACTCATTTCTGTCGCAATATCTGATGATTATTGACGGATATTAAGCGACTCTGTTTAAACTTAACGCCGCATTCTGTGCTAAACCACTCCCACAATAACAGCAGCCAATCACAGACGAGTATCACCGCCGAACAGACAGAACAGAGGGATGATTTTAGTCGTGATGTTTTATCTTCTGTCTAAATAAATGAGAAGAAGCTGCAGGACATTTTGTGCAGTAAATATCATCACCATTCCGTCTGTGAGGAGAATAATAGTCCGTCTGTCTTTATTAAACGCCGGGACGTCCCAGTAATTTTTTGAATAAACTATTGGAATTCTACTATTGGAATTTATATGGTATTCACTATATTGCCAAAAGTATTCGCTCATCTGCCTTTACATGTATATGAACTTAAGTGACATCCCATTCTTAATCGATAAGGTTTATATGATGTCAGCCCATCTGTAACATCTGTAACAGCAATCATGTTGGAACATCCCCAAACTGTTTCCACAAAGTTGGGAGCATGAGATTGTCTAAAATATCTTGGTGCTGAAGCATTCAGAGTTTATTTCACTGGAACTATGGAGCCAAGCCCTGCTCCTGAAAAAACAACCCCACACCATAATTCCCCCTCCACCAAACTTTACACTTGGCACAATGCAGTCAGACGAGTTCCGTTCTCCTGGCAAATGCCAAAACCAGACCTGTCCATCAGTTTGCCCGATTGAGAAGCGTGATTAATCACTCCAGAGAACACATCTCCACTGCTTTAGAGTCTAGTGGCGGCACTTTCCACCACTGCATTAGTTTGGAAGCACAAAACTTGGAAGCAGCTGCTTGACCATGGAAACTCATTTCATGAAGCTTTCTATGAACTGTTCTGAAGCTGTTTGAGTGAGGAAAGAGGCGTTTTGAGGATGAACACATGTTGACTTCTAGTGATAGTGGCATTAGCTTTGTTGCTCCACTTTTAAACTTGGACTTCAGACACGTCCTGGCTGATTGACTACATCTAGGATCGATGGAATATTGTAAATTTGGATTTTTATCCTAAGGAGACGGTTTGATGTGATTCTGTCCAGGTGGTGTGATAGGTTGAAATTGATTACTTTATCACTCACAAATTATAATATTCATTTACTCCTTATTCCTGAGTTTACATGCAGCTCTGACAAAGGACAGACCACCACTTAAGAGTCTGTTCCTGACAGCATGGGATTACTGACAAGGTTTACGATGTATTCTAGATCATGTGAAAGGTCAAAGGAAAAGCAAAAAGGCTCAAAGACACACACCTACACACACACACTCACAGACACACCTAAACACAGATACACACACATATACGCACACACATGTAGACATGTTAAGTATATGCCCCATTCTCAGGTTACTTTTCACTGTGTATCTTCTATGTATCTTCTGTATAAGTAAACTGAGTGGAGGCCACTCCTCTGTCAGTCTGCCATGCGGAGGTATGGCTGAACCTCGTTAACGAGAAAAGACTGGTCTGGCTCCTTTCTGAATGGTCAACTACAGGGAGAATTGATCACTCTCCCTGACATGGTGAATATTGGCTGCTCTTGTTCAAATTATGAATAATTAAAGCACCCAACTGCTCGGTTTGTTGGTTGAACTGGTTCCTGAATCGAGTCCTGACCTGATGTTCAGATCAGTGTGGGAACAAGGCCTGAACTGGCTCCTGACCCCTCAGAAGAATAGGGCTCAGCCAATTAGGCTTTTCCATGAGGTTCCCTAAGCCCTGACGCTGGACTGATGAACCGATTCTGAGCGATTGGAGATAGACTGTGAAGAGTCGCTGAGGGATGAGGAGGAGTCGTTGGTTTGGAGAAGTTTCTCCAGCAGCTCACTGAACTCAGGAGCTGATTCTGGACCAGTGCTGACTACTGCTGGTCTCTGTGGGTTACTCTTGTGCCCATGGCGCCTCATAGCACACATAACGCTAGCTGCAGCCATCGCTGTCCAGGCCCAACTTATCCTTAAAAAATTCCTCCTTTCAGGGCTTCGCCGAGTCCCCCTAAATCAACTCTGTAGTCTCAGTCACATCCAACAACCTTTTATCTTCTGATGCCTCATAAGCCAGACTGAATTGTCCCAATCGCTGAAGGCCAAGGGTGGGTTCTGCCCCCAGGTGAAGCCAGCTCTGTTACTCTTTCATGCTGAACACCTGAAGATCCCTTTCTACTTCTTTAAAGTCTCTACACTGGTTGAACAGAGTTGGCAGCTGCTGAATGATGAAGCTGGGTTTAGCCAGAGGAAGCGTGTGGATTCATAAAAGTGGAGATTAATCCAGCGTCACCCATTATTTCTGCTGGGGGCTTTTTCCACCGCCAGCTTACAGATCATAATGCTTATTAATATAATGATTATATTAATAAAACGAGTGGTGAAATAATAATTCATGCACAATCAAAATAGTACAATAAAACAGGTATTTTAACATTTATATATGATTTGTTTGGATTGTATTTCCTTATGACAAACATTCTCAGGTAACTGAAGCTTACATAACAGGTTCTTAAAGCTGCAATTATGAATAAATAATAAAATAAATGCATTTTAAAAATATATAGAATATTGATATTATCCACTTTTTTATTTCAAACTTTATTTAGGCTGGTATTTCACACACAATATAATAACATATAGTAACAAATGGGGGAAACAAATTCCACATATGTGGCCAAATAAACCGATTCAGAGTGTGTGACTTGGATTTCACATAATCTAATTTATTATTTATGATTTTTGGTGATATCACTGTGAAGTTTGTTGCTTTGGTCTATAGCAGAGACTAGGAGGACAGACTTGTTAACCAAAGACAGAATTAATATGAATTCTTCAATCATCTCCAGCCCAACACTCACTATTTCTTCATTTATCTTTGCCACAGACCAGCAGTTTCCCCCTTGGTCGCCGTCCCGACACTTCAATGACGACAGACGCGTCCCTCAACCCAGAAACATGAAGGGCTTATCCAGCAGCCGTGCCCAACACCAGATCCCCCTGCCTCACCCTTGCGGCCTGGTGGAGTGTGAGCACCCGCATGACCTGCACGGCATGCACGTGTCCGACCCGCGCCACTCCTACCTGCTCAGCCCCACGGAGAGCTGTGCCATGGACTACCACCACCGCTACTCCCCCCGCAGCTCCATTCACTCCGACTGCATGATGATGTCCCCGGTGATGCTGCCCCCAGCCGCCACTGCTGACCACGTCTCCAGCAGCACGTTTCCCAGAATGCACTACAGCTCGCAGTACTACGACTCAGCCACGCGAGACGACTGTGCCACCATCACCACCTCTGCCACTTCAGCCGCCGCCATCACTGCCGCGTCCTCCGCCTCTCACCACGGTGGTGGCAAAAGCAACCGCATCCCAGCCAACCTCCTGGACCAGTTTGAGAAGCAGCTGCCTCTGCACCGGGACGGCTTCCACACACTGCAGTACCAGCGCACCTCCACCACGGCCACCAGCGAGCAGCGCAGCGAGAGCCCCGGGCGGATACGTCACCTGGTGCACTCCGTCCAGAAGCTTTTCACCAAGTCCCACTCGCTCGAGGGCTCCTCCAAGATGAACGGCACCAAAGGGGACGGAGGTGGCCACCATCACCACCATGGCAGCCATCATTCCTCCAAACATGGCAGCAAACGCAGCAAGAGCAAGGAACGCAAGCACCGCTCGGGCGGCTGGTGGAGCTCTGACGACAACTTGGATAGCGACAGCACCTACCGCACGCCCAGCATCATGAGCCGACATCACGTGGAGCATGCAGGCCACTGCTTCCCAGACTCTGTGCACACTCACTTCGGTGACCACTCGCTGAAAACCTCCAAGAGCAACAATGACGTCAAGTGCTCGGCGTGTGAAAGCCTGACGGCACCTGAGGGAAAGTTCATGAAGAGAAGCTCCTGGTCCACGCTCACTGTCAGTCAGGCCAAAGAGGCCTACCGCAAGTCCTCCCTCAACCTGGACAAGTCCACCGTCCATCAGGATCTAAAGCCTTCGCTACGCCCGAGTCATTACCTGCAGGTGAGTGGCTGCAAATCTGTGCTGATTGAGCTTGAAACTGTTCTAATGAAGAACATTGACTATGTAGTTACTTCATTATACTTATTGTGATGGAGCATTTCCAGAACATCAGTCTTGTGGAGATGTTCCAGGTCTGCAGTAGTTGTTCAGTGATCACAGGAAGGGCAACTTATTGATGCATGTGGGCAGTGTGGTCTGATGCTGTTGTACCGGGCTGTGAAAGAAAGGGGTCAGTGCACCACAGTCAGCAGAATGAGGAGGAACTACTCCATATTAGACTCGTGGTTTTTGTGTTATGGCTGATTGTCTGGATGTATTGTGGACTGTAGTCATGTGGATGTGGAAGCCCTAAACAAACAAAATGCTGTACTGGTTTCCAGTATAAACTACTGTTAAATATCCACATACAATATCTTGCAATTTACTGTTAGAATAAAGCAAAAAAAAAAAACATTAAAAAAATAAAATACTTCCAGTGCCACAGTGGTGCAGTGGTGCAGTGGTCAGATCCACGAGTGCCTTTCTGTATGGAGTGTAGAAGCCCACACTGTGTTTGTGTGGGTTTCCTCCGGGTACTCCGGTTTCCTCCCACGGTCTGTTCACATTGAACTCTTAATCTTATTTGTTTATAGTTTTTTTTCTCTTTTTATCACTCTCCGGAGTCGACCAGAGGAGGACGGGTTCCCCTTCTGAGCCTTGGTTCCGGAAGGATTCCCTTCCTCCTCTGGTCGACACCAGATAGTAATAACAGATAAATAATATAAATAAATATGAAAGTAATAATAATTTCAGTGTAAAAAGGCGTTGGCAGTTCCTTGAGTACAGATGGGCCTCGCTGAATTCAGATGAGTTATGTGGAGTATGGATCTGTCAGTATGGTCAGAACATCAGGTGCATTTTAACCTGACAATACCGTCTTCATTTGTTTAGGCTATTAGATATTTTTTCCTATTTAAAAGAATAAATCTGTAAGCAGGTCTGTCTGAAATATGGAGGAATGTGTTGACAATCCTTGGAGCTGGTATGATGAGGTGCTCCTGCTGGGCTAATGTGGGGTTGTGAGTCCAGTGTCAGCCACCAGTGGAGCCAGCTGGACGTTAAAAAACGATTTGCTCCCGTTAGTGCCACGCGAATATGATTTAGGCCGTATTTTCTCTCCAGTAATTCCAGGAGCACATCTGCCCTTCACTTCGTTGTAGCTCTTCTGATCGATGAGTCATGAAACAGTGGACGAGAAGCAGTAGGAGGACGGAACAGAAGTGATGTATCCTTCTGTGGGTAACTGGATCATCTCTGTTACTGTTAGTGTCAGGATTTGGTACAGAATTAAGCGCAAGGGTAAAGCAGTTTAAGTATATTTATTAAGGGAAACAGAGAGTAAACATGATAATCTAAATGAACAGAACCAAATAGTAACAGTAAATAACAACACGGCACTATGACAGTGGGGAGGAAAAGAGATCAGACGGGGACATGACCAAAAACACGGGTTTAAATACACAAAAGTGACCAGGAACACCTGGGTGCGGGTGGAGACAATGAACAAGAGACAGGTGCAGACAATAGCAAGGGGCAAGGCTAAGGCGGGGCTAAGATGTAAATATAAACACAAGAAATGGGGACGTGGACACAAGGCTGAGCAAAATAAGAGAACAGACATGGCACAGGGAACACGGGACAGTGATTTCACCTCTGAACTTTACTCGTACTCCTGTCGAACGTTAGTGAAGTAAGTGCTGCATCTTTGCTGGGATGACAATAATGGTTTTGCAGCTTTTGCCAGTTGCATTCTAGTTTCTGATAACCTAATCAATAAAAGGCTTTACCTCTTACAAAGCTAATCTGCTTGATTAAAAGGACATTCTGCTGAAAATAAGATTAAATGTTGTGCAAAGTTTCTCTTTTGCTGCACAATGAATATGAAGTTACTTTTAGATCTTTCTTTTCTGTTAACTGCTGTCACTTCTTATCATATATATATATATATATATATATATATATATATATATATATAAGTTCTGTGGCC
>JBBIGC010000152.1:1856020-1871155 GCA_037576955.1 Lepidarchus adonis
TCCTCACACCAGTAAACCTAGACTTCAGTTAAGATCTGCTGCTCCACCAACATCCTACCAGAGCTGAAGATCATCCTAGACGTTGTTAGTTCTTTTAGTTTGAGACATGTTGTTTAAAGAGCCTTCAGTCATTTTATTTGTCATTGGCACCACATCACATTTTCATCGTTATGCATTTAATTCATCACACGTACACACATGAGCAGCTATCAACAGCTGGGACTTGAACCGGCAACCATTACATCCCAGGTCCTAACTACTAGTCCAGTGTTTAAAGACAGGAAGGTTCTCTGCAGTTCTGACAGTCAGAGGAAGTTTGTTCCACCACCAAGGGCCCAAAGCTGAGCAGAGTCTTGATGCCTGGGGGGAATCCAGCTGAAGCAAGAGGTAGTATTGCATTAAGGTGTTAAATCTGATGCAGGAAGCTGTGGAGTGGAGTGTTAGAAGTTGGTGTAGTGAAGTCCAGCTGTGCTGCTGCAGAGGTCTTCTGGCCTTCAGGGGGATCCAGCATTTTCAGCCTTGTGTGGCCATTCTCATTTCTTTAACACAGGGAGAGGCTTGTGTAGGTCAAATTGTTTGAATGGGGTATGGATCTAGGACCTGGAGGAGACCATTACTCCTGGAACTGTGTGAAAATGGGAGCACTATCGCCTCTCTCTCTGCAGGTGAGCTGGGTGCCCTGGAAATGAAGAAGTGTAATGAGGCTCGTCCTTATCTGGGTGGGTGCTGTAACATCTGGCTTCTCTCTCAGGCACAGAGACCGCAGGCGTGATTACACCGCACCACTGAAAGGAAGGGGGCGTCCTGCTCCAGGGAAGGAGTCTAGGGGTGGCCCGTATTAACAGACTAGCAGGGCTAAAGATGGGCTTACATTTTTACTGTAAACATCATTTTATTTTATTTTATTTAGTGATCAAATCACAGATTTTTTGGACTGATTTACCTCTAGCCCAAGCTGTAGATGCACAAAGCCTACATGTGATTGCGTAATCACAGCAGTAATAGGGGCAAGTCTAAGATCTGATTGGCTGAGACCACTGTAAACTACTCGACATACGCAGTGGTAGGAATTTGCCCTTGTGATCAGGTTGCAGGTTCTAGTCCCTCAGGTTCCACTGATAAATCCTTGAGCAAGGTACTGTGCTGTTGATATCTCTCCACTGCTCCATGTGTGGATGGGGTCACACTTCACTATGGTGGGGTGTGTTCACAATAGCAAAGGGACACTTTCACATTTAACTTCCTGTAACTGCAGTTTTAAAAATAAAAGTCATAATTGTGACATAGTATCAATGTTCTCATTCACATTTGATTAGTTTTTACTTCATTGTTACAATGTGGATGGGAATTTAATTTAGTTTTATTTTATAAATATGTTATTTATTAAATATTAAAATATAAATTACTTACTGTTGTGATTTTGTCTTCTAATAAAAACAATAATATCGAGAGAAAATTATTATCATTACTATTATTATTACTACTACTACATTCCTGCTTCCAGCACATTGAATTCAAGAACTGAAGGTTCTGAATGCCTAATATACCCCACCCCCTGACAAGTATCTACTATAATGAAATAACTGGAGAGTATTGTAGATTGATAGTATTGTAGTGATTCTCTGGGAGGGAGAACCACTAAATGACCACTCACACACAAGTCATGCCCTTTTGAACCAACCAGGAAGTTGGCCAGGTTTTATTGCTTGCTCATACCAGTCTTTAGAAAGACTAACCTGTACCCTGTGCGACCCCTACTGGCTAGGGCACGCACGAGCATGGACCTGTGAGCGAGGATGGCGACGAATGGCCCAAATCCGCCCAAGCCACTGATCTCCACACTCTTCACGGAGATGGAGGATTTGGACATCCGCCGCCAGCTCGCTCCTATAAACACAGTGATGCACAATCAACTCCCCATAATTCTCCCCGCTCCCTGAAACACACAGAACACGCATAACAACAACATAACAGCACAACATCATGCATTTCTCCCCTGCTCTCATTAGCATTCACCCTCAGCAGCCAATGGGAGCTGCCCCAGGACCACAACACTACCACCCCTCAGACACGGCTGTCCCCAGCCGACGCAAGGTAGGAATACAACATCAGAATACCACTTCCCAGTCCCCTTAGGTGGAGGGGGGGCCCAACCTCTAAGCCCCCCGGTGCGCGCAGCTCACGCCCAACCATTACCGCTGCGGTTTTAGCTTGGGTGGCAAGGTGCGTGGCTAATGTCCGGTTCCTACACCCGCCCCGGCCATCGAGCCCCAGTCTACTCCACGTTACGTGTTCCCCTGGCGCCCCCACGCGAACCTTTCGCGGCAGTGCACGCATCGCATTTTTGCACGAATTTGGCCACGTCGTGGTGCGCCCCTGGCCAATTAAATAAGCCTTGCCAGCGTCTTAGCTCACCCAAAATGCCCCACTCCTTTAGCGCCATGCACCAATTTGAACATGTCTGGATGCAGCGAATGCGGAATGACCGTCTGGAAATATGTGCTAGAACAGCACGCCACCCCTCACCGTTCTCCCATTGCGAGACTAACGCCTTAAGCTCCTTGTCCATGGCGCTTATTGCTGCCCAATCTGGCCGTGTCGCTTCGCGCACCCAGCGGAATACTGGACCTACTACCGGGTCTTCCCCCTGCTCTTCGCACAACCGCGTGCGGTCGAGTTCACCTAACCCGCCGTCTCATATCGCTTGCACCCACTCTATGCGTTCCGGCGCCTCATGTAGCCCTTCGCAGCTGTGCGCCTCCAACTCGCCTGAGCCTACGGCCCCCTCTACTGGCCCATTTAGCACGGCACGCACCCCGTTCACTTCGCGTTCACTTTTTAATGTTAGCCGCTCCCGCCCCATGCACATTTTCTCTTTGGTAGATCACTGCCTCGAGACGCTTTAGTAAGTCCAGCCCTATAATGCATTGTTCCTCTATGCTAGCTACCAGGAACGGATGGTTCGCCGCGCTCCCGTCCATTACTCGGACTGCCCCCCTCGCAAGCTCCACCCGTTTAAGTTTGCCGCCAGCCGAACTTGCTGGAGGAACGGTCCCTGGCCTCCGTACGGCAGTAGTTCAACCCTCGCAATGGTACACGCACGAGCATGGACCTGTGAGCGAGGATGGCGACAAATGGCCCAAATCCGCCCAAGCCACTAATCTCCACACTCTTTACAGATATTGCGGATTTCATTCAGCTGAATTGTAATTTATTTTTAATTTAATGCGTGTTTAAAAGTGAACTTGTGAAGTTTTATAGGTGCATGATGTTTTGAAATACAGTTAGGTGTTGTGTTAAATAACCAGTGTTGATGTGAAATATTGATTATGATTTTTTGTGGCTGGGAGGTGGTGTGTGATCTATGGTTAGTACAGTAAAGTGCAGTCAGGTTTACAACTCATGGCTAATGTCCATCCTTAAATAGACTGGAGATTACACGGATGTTACTGACCAAACCATAAGCAGCCGTCGGCTGGACATGCAAAGAGAACTGCACATTCCACACTTCACAAAGCCCATAAAGCACATAAAGCCCATAAAGCCCATAAAGCCCATAAAGCCCATAAATCATACAGCGCGACTCCACATGAGAAGGTCAGGCACAGTTCACGGATGCTTTTGCTTGATGTCTTGTATTATGATGATCAATTTTAAAATGTATGCATGCTGACCTCTCCTGGAGCCGGGTGATAGAAATGATCATTATTTTTGTTGGAACAGCCCCACAATGCAACTGTCCCAATTCTTCCCACAAAGAACGGATGGTTAAGCGCAACTGAACCGAGCATGGGGGGGGAGGGTGGGTGGTGTTACAGAGAGAAGCGGGAGCCTTTAACTTCTGCTGCTGCTGCTGGGGTACGGAGTCCAGGGGGGTGGGGGCTGGGCAGTGGCGGGCAATGTGGTCTACTTCCCGACATAGGAAGCAACATCTACCCACGCCTCTCATGCCATCGGCGATCTCTCTTCTCCTTCTTATCGCTCATGCTGCCATCCACTCGTCAGACCCGCTCTGTCGTGTCCCTCTGACTCCCTTATTCCCCTGCCATGAGCGAGGTTCGCGGAGCCAGGAGCACTCGTCCCTGATCGCAGAGGGGAACTCTGTATACCCCCTCCTCACCAGTTGCCGTAGGTTGGTGACGAAGACCATAGGGTCTCTGCGTTGTAAAGTGGTGAGCTTGGTTTGGGCGTCTTCCACTGGCAACCGCGGTCCAAAACGCCGCTGCAGGGCGTCTTCCACTTCAGCCCACTCATCTTGTTCATGTGGCAGGAGATCCTCCAGGACCCCCAAAGCTTTTCTGTCTAGAGCCAGCACCACTTGATCCGCCTAGTTCCAACCACCAAACGCCACAGCTAGCCGCACTTGGGTGAGGAAGGAGTCTGGCGATTCACATGCTGCCGAGACTCATTGCCGTCTTCACTCGATGGCGGTGGGACTGCGCTGCCCCCTTGATGTTGCCTTTCTGTGACGTCACTGGTCGCCACCTTCGATGGCTTCGATGCCTTGAGAGCGCTGGAACCATCCGGGCCACTGTCCCTGCCTGCTGGGCTTTGGGCGACACTCCTTCACGCTGCTGGATGAGTCGCTTGATCTCTTGAAGTGTCAATCGTTCCATCGTCCCAGTTCTTGACTGCAGTGTGACGAATAGTCCCAACTCAGTCCCACGAACAACCATAAACCAATTAACCCCCTTAAAACACAGTCGCAGAACTACACAAACAGTTACCCAGGAGGCCGAGCAGCATAAGCATGCCCCCCTAAGCCTCAGCTCTGCCACGATATTGTGACAAAGCTAGGGATTGGTCGGCTTGGGCGCCGCTGAGGCATGCTGGGAAGAGACTGTGTTCTGTGTGTCTTTGGACTATTCGGGACTATGTTTTGGGGCTTTATGTGTATTGTATTGGGGATGTGTCTACTGGGGCAGTAGTGGCCTAGTGCTTAGGACTTTGCCCCTGGGATCAGAAGGTTGCAGGTTCAAGTCCCAGCCTAGGCATCACTGAGGAACCCTTGAACAAGGTACTGTCCCCACTTCACTGCTCCCCGGGCGCAGCTGTGACTGCTGCCCATTGCTCCACGTGTGCACGTGTGATGGGTTAAAAGCAGAGAATAAATTTCCCACTTGTGGGACTATAAGGGATAATAATAAAAAAAACAAACAATTGTGCCTGTGGGACAATGTTGGAGTTGTTTTGTGTGGGTTTTGGGGTGGGTGGTGTGGAATGGCAGGGCGGGTGTTCAACGCTGAATGCTCTGTTTGTGTCCAGCAGTTGGGTGCACTCTGGTTTAGAGCTCTTGTAAGAGCTTGTAAATAAACCGTTCTGGGACAACGACCCAATTCAAGGATAAAACCCTTGTTTCAGACTCCATTATTTACCTCTATGATTTTCAAGCCCGGAAGTTTTTGTCACAATAAACACATGTAATGCAACTGTTGAAATTATACTGATTTTAGCTTAAAGTATAGTATAAAGTTTTTAAAACCATTTTTCAAATGTAAAGTTTATTCAGGCTGCTTTTGAAATTTGTATATTGTTTTATTTAGTGAAAATACTGGGACTTTTATTTTGAAGGCTCATGTGGGGTTGAATGCAGAGATGCGTTTCTCTAGTGTTATGCTGCCTGCACGTGCTGTGGGGAAGATGATCCTTTCCATTTGTAAATTGGAAATTACGAGTGTGCTTTTGTTGTGGTAGTGTAGTGAAACATGGTGCAGCAGGAGTTCATCCTGACGTGTAAAACAGTTCAGCAGGAAAAGTTTCATCGGATGCAATGCTGACATTCATGGTTCTTTCGTTGGTCGCCGCCATTTTGAAAGGTCAAAGTTTATTTCATCTCGGCAGCTCGTGTATTAAAATGATCTCCCAATTCTCCAGTGGAAATTACAACGTAAGGGGCATTTATGTGCAGTTTTCACATCAGTTACTGGTATTTACCATAATTCCCATAGCACGTGAAGGATTAGTATTAGCATTAGTAGTTTGTAAGCACACCAAACAAACAGCTAACATGGACATGGACATCATACGCTGAGCTAAGCAAGGATGTGGAACAGAAGACTCTAACTTATTCCTTTTGTAGCATCCTGCCAACAAGGTATTTATTTCTGTTCATTATGTTCTTTGGGTACAACGTTATTACACATGCTCTATGTTTAAGTTAATATTATAATTGCCTTTATGTTTTTGTTAATTCTGTGTTTAGTTTTCACGGTGGATTTGTCGAGAGGGTCCAAATAAACCAGAAGCAAAAAACCTGCTTGTGTCTGTGTATGGTTAAAGGAACATGTAATATTTTTACTGTAAAAAGATTTTTAATAAATGTAAAAAGTTCCCTGACTGCAAACATTTCTCTCACGGTGCTTCACCAGCTTCACAGTGAACCTCGCTGCCCACTTCACTGAGCAAGACTGAAACCTGTACAACACATGTAGCATGTTCTCCTGTAGAACATGTAGTGTGTTCTCCTGTAGAACCTGAAAACTTTTGACTGATCAAAATTGAGACTTAAACTTTTATATTGCCTACTTATCTAGAACTGAAAAGAATCCATTCTTTTTGTTTTCTCCTATAGCATTATTGATTGCTTAGAATTAAAATTTGGATTATTATATTTTATTGTATTTTATCTGAAATGCAACTGTATAATGTTCTACAGCACATCTTCTAACAGAAAATGAATATTCTACATCAGAATGATACCTTTACATCTGAGGTGAAACGGAACATTTAAACTTAATCAGTTATTTAATTTATATTGTGATATATATCAATATTGACTGTTATGAAATAAATGTTCATGGTAAGATTTTTTCCATATCGCCCAGCACTAATATCTCCACTTTTAATGCAGTACCTATTATTATTATTGTTATTGTTATAATAAGTAGTATTGTAGTAATATTATTTTCATAATTACTTTTTTTGTGATATTAGCATTGTTATTATTATAACTGTTATTCTTATTATTATAAGCACTGTTATTCTTAATGTTTTTTTTATTTTTTAAATATTATTATTATTATATCACTGTTATTTTTTGTATTTAATAATAATAATAATAATAATAATAATAATAATAATAATAATAATTTATTAATAATTTACTATTATTTAACCAAGCCTTCTAAACGGATTTCATCTTTTCAGTGCTAAATTGACCAGTCTCTTCTAACGTTTCTGAGTGAGCAGCATCTACATTGTGCTTGTACTATCAGGTTGCGCCTGCTTTGGATGGAAAATTAATTTCTCTTTGGCTAAAAGCTGTTGTAGACAGAGACTTTTCATTATACATGGATATCAGCAGCGGGACGTCCTGGAGGCCTAGTGGTGTTAATGTATTTGTGCTCTGATCTGTCATAACATTAAGTGCACTGACAGGTAAAGTGAAGAACTTTGACTATGTATCTATTTCATTACAGTGTCACCTGTCATGGGATGGGAAATATTAGGCAGTGTGTGAACAGTCAGTACTTGAAATTGACGTGCAGGAAGCAGGAGCGTACGGATCCAACCTTATTGTAATGGAGCATCTCCAGGACAGCAGGTCTGCTGGAGTGTTCCAGGTCTGCAGTAGTTAGTATGTACCAACAGTGATTCAAGGCAAGACGACTGGTAAGGGCCATGGGCACCCAAGTCTCACTGAAGCATGTGCGGAGTGAGGTCTGATCCCAAAGAGCAGCTCTTGTTTCACAAAATGTGAACTCGGACTCAAACACACTTCACCACAGTCAGAGCTGTTTCAGCAGCTTGAGCGGATCCCCAATTCCAAAATAAGTTGAGGCATGACATGTACAGTGGTGTGAAAAAGTACTTGCCCCCTTCCTGATTTCTCTTTTTTCCATGTTTGTCACACGTAAATGTTTCAGATTATCAAATACATTTAAATATTAGTCAAAAACAACACAAGTAAACACAAAATGTGTTTTTTTAAGTGAAGGATTTTATTATTAAGGGAGAAAGAAAATCCAAACCTACATGGCCCTGCGTGATAAAGTGATTGCTCCTCTGATAAAACAATACATAACAGGTGGTTCATCACACCTGAGTTCAATATCTCTAGCCACACTCAGGCCTGATTACTGCCACACCTGTTCTCAATCAAGAAATTGCTTAAATTAGAGCTACCTGTCAAAGTAAAGTAAAACAGAAGATCCTCAAAAGCTAGACATCATGCTGAGATCCAAAGAAATTCAGGAACAAATGAGAAACAAAATAATTGAGATCTATCAGTCTGGAAAAGGTTATAAAGCCATTTGTAAAGCTTTGGGACCTTAGTGAGAGCCATTATCCACAAATGGCGAAAATGTGGAACAGTGGTGATTTTTCCCAGGACCAAAATTACCCCAACAGCGCAGCGACGACTCATCCAAGAGTCACAAAAGACCCCACACCAACATCCAAAGACCTTCAGGCCTCACTTACCTCAGTTAGGGTCAGAGTTCATGACTCCACCATAAGAAAAAAACTGGGCAAAAAGAACATTAAGGCGCCTTTCAATTTTTTCCAGAAAACATATTTTGATGATCCCCAAGACTTTTGGGAATTTACTCTGATGAGACAAAAGTTGAACTTTTTAGAAGGTGTCCCCCCCATTAATTCTGCCATAGAAGTAAAACCACATTTCAGAAAAAGAACATCATACAGTACCAACAGTAAAACATGGTGGTGGTAGTGTGATGGTCTGGGGCTGTTTTGCTGCTTCAGGACCTGGAAGACCTGCTGTGATAAATGGAACCATGAATTCTGCTGTCTACCAACAACTCCTGAATGTCAAGCCATGACCTCAATCTGAAGCAAACTTGTTCTGCAGCAGGACAACGATCCAAAATACACCAGCAGGTCCAGTTCTGATTGGCTGAAGAAAAACAAAATGAAGACTTTGGCCTAGTCAAAGTCCCGACCTGAGTCCTATTGAGATGCTGTGTGATCTTAAAAAGGCGGTTCGGCCTCGAAAAACCTCCAATGTGGCTGAACTACAACAATTCTGCAAAGATGAGTTTGGGCTAAAATTCAAATTGCAAGTTCTCGCAAACACTTGATTGCAGTTACAGCTAAGGGCCAAACCAGTTATTAAGTTTAGGGGGCAATCACTTTGTCACAAAGGGTTTTCATGTAGGTTTGGATTTGTTTCTCCCTTATTAATAAAACCCTTCACTTAAAGAGTCTCTCAGAAGATGGGCAGAACTTCACCAATCTGCACAAAACTGTCTACAAATTGTGGAATAATTTCAGAATAATGTTACTCAACGTCAACTGAGAAAACTTTAAAAAAAAATCTCAGCATCTACAGTATATAACTTGATCAAAAGATTCTGGAGAATCTCTGTGCTCAAGGGACGAGGCTGAACGTCAGTACTGGATCTTCAGGCCTCAGGCAGCACTGCATTAAAAACAGGCCTGATTCTGTCATGGAGACATGGGCCCAGAAACACGTTCAAACACACATTTCACCATGCTGTTCATAAATGCAGGTTATAGCCTTATCATAAAGAGAAGAAGCCATATGTGAACATGATCCAGAAACACCATTGCCTTCTCTGGACCAAAGCTCATTTAAAATGGACTGAAGTAAAGTGGAAAACTGTTCTGTGGTCAGATAAATTAAAATGTGAAAATCCTTTTAAAATCCATTGACAACGTATCCTCCAGACTAAAGAGGGGAGGGGCCATCCGGCTTATTTTTAGTGCTCAGTTTAAAAGCGTAAATCTCTGTTGGCATTAGTGCCTATGGAGTTTGCACTGCATCTATTACAACCTCATGGCTTTGTAGTAGAAGAGTCCGGGTGCTGAAGTGACCTGCCTGCCGTCCAGACCTTTCACCAACTGAAAACACTTTCCACATCATGAAACAAAACATACAGCAATAAAGACCTCGCACTGTTGAACAGTTAGACTCTTATCAGACTGGAACGAGACAACATCTGTGTCCCAAAAGTCCAGCAACTGGTCTCCTCAGTTCCTAGACTGTTGTTAAATGAAGAAGGGATGCTACACACTGATAAACATGGTCCTATCTCAACCTTGTAAGATGTGTTGCTGCCATTAATTCAAAAATGTTTTTCATTAAGATGGTACATTTGCTCAGTTTAAACCTTTGATGTGTTTTCTATGTTGAGAAAAGATAAGGTAAGATATCAACAGCACCTAAGAAGCGGTGTAGTGGGTGTGGTGTTGCCTGGGCTGGGATTTGAACCTGCGATCTTCGGAATGTTCTAATCAGGGTTTCTTATGCAGATACAGCTGAGCAAGTATTCCCATTGGTCAGGCCTCAGAAAGTGACAGAACCAATCGCCTTTTGATTACTAATTGGCAGGATCGATTTAATATAGAAGTGTCACTGTAGATATGTCAATGTAGAGCTGTAATGTAAGCAGTTTTCAGTCATTTACTCAAGTGCTTATAATAGAGTCTCATCTTGGCAACATCATCTGGGAGTTATTTTCAGCCTTTCTGTTTGAATTTGGAGAAATCGAACTGAAAACCACAATAACACCTCAGAAATAATATATAAACCCAAAATTACCCAATCAGTTTTGCAGCATTTTGCTCAAATAATCAACAAAAATGGGATTTTCTTGTATGTTTAGGTTTTAGTGTGTGTTACGCCATTGGGGGACATGCTGGGAACAGTTGGGTATAAAAGAAGTGACTAACAATGGCTCAGTCCCTGCCAGTTTGTGCCAAACCTCATGAGAGAATTGTCAGTCCGTTAAAAAAGACGAATTTTCATCTGTCTTTCATCATCTGCAATCGTGAAAAGATTTAAAGTGGTGGTTGAAAGTCCGCGAACCCTATTTCCACCCCATTCCTCCATACAGAATGACTTCAACTCTCTGACGATGGTGGGGTTCATCACGTGCTGCTCACTTTAGATCTTTCTACAACTTTTCAATTATATTTATGTCAGGACTTTGATTTGGCCATTTCAGAACATTCACGTGATTCATCTTTAACCATTCTTTGGTGCAATGTGTGTTTAGGATCGTTGTCTTGCTGCCAGACCCATGACAGTCTCTTGAGTTTCAGTTCATGGACGGGTGTTGACATTTTCCTTTAGAATTGTCTGGTTTAGTTCAGAATCCATTGTTCCATTGTTATGGCAAGCTGTCCAGGCCCAGATGCAGCACAATAGGTTCAAAAAAAGAACTGCCACCACCATGTTTCACAGATGGAGTGAAAAAGTTCTTATTCAGTGTTTTTCTTTCCACCAATGTATTGTATGTGTGACCAGGCTTTGAGAAGAACTAGGTCCCTCACTCACTTGTCGTCCTAATGATTGAAAACTGATGTTTGAAGGGTAAGATTGATAAAAAGGTGAAGTAACAAAGCGGTAAACATTTATCTGTCCCAACTTTTTTCAGTGTTTTGTAGGTGTCAAAACCTTAATCTGTTAACATTAACAAAATACACGAGTTGGACAGTGAGGACATGTTTTTATTCCAGTTTCCAAAATGTTGCAGCTTTTCTGGTCTATTTACAGTTCTTGGTACTTGCAGAAATGTTCTTTTTTCTGTTTACACCCTCATCTTTGGCATTTTTTGTAGGAACTGGAGCTCTAGCACTAATACTCAGCTGTTCTCCACTGACTTCCACAGTGAAAGAGACTTTTCCACTTGCAGCTTTTATACAAACTGATTGGCTCTATTAGTTGAAGAGCAGGGCTTTCTCCATGACCAGGCATTACAAGCATTTTCATTCATATTTTAATCTGATCTACCGAAAAAAAAGTGACTTACATCATGAGTTAAGGTTTATATTCAAGGGCGCAATGTCATCATCCATCAGCTGGGATCAAACCCATGACAACTCGACCTCTAGTCTAGCGTACATCGGTATCGACCTCACTAATGCGACAATGCTGATTCTGTCAGAGCGGCGATGAGACCGACTCTAACGAGTGACGCCTGTCTAGTTAACCACCCTCCCAGCTCATCAAGCATGGCCGGTCAGGTTCAGGTTCATCCTCTTCCTTTATTGCCGTCTTTAAGCTCTCATTCGCACAGCTGCTGCACATTATTCCCACACGCTCTCCAGCGGGAGCTGCAAAATGCATATGCAGCAGATTATCGTCAGCGATGCCTCTGCTGATAGAGCTTTGAAGCGAGATGTAAACAAGCCAGCTAATTATCTTCTCGACTTGCCAGAGCAGTCATCTGCACAGAGCAAGCATTGAGGCTTAGCCGCTAGCTTCTATGACATCCAAGGACAACCCGAAAATAACGATGGTCTTTCATGGTCTCTAGCCCGTCTTACACTCTCCACCGCATCAGTTCTTCACAAAGTTTTCCATCGAAACTTATTAGGCCTGTGTTAGGCTCAAGCACTGACATACTGAAATCTGGGGCCAAATCTGCTCTGGAGGGCCAGTGTCCAGCACAGTTTACTAGCTTCTCTCCTCAAGTACACTCACTACACCTGGCAATGAACAGGTGACCTGAACCAGGTGTGTCTGAGCAGGGAGATCACCAAACTGTGCTGGACACCAGCCACCCAGGACAGCAGCAGGGCAATTGCAATGCAATTGTTGATTATGCTACTTAACTAGCATTGTTAAACAGGCTCCGTCAAAGATAGAGGCCCGGCATCATTTCGTATGTCTGATCTGTTAATATAAATCACTGATTAAGGATTCCGTTGGTATAGAGGATATGCATTGGCATCTCTTTCCCACTGGAACACACTCCTTCAGTGGCAAAACCTCCTGTAACATTGCTGCCTTTAGTAAACTTCTATGATCTGCTTAAATCAAAAGCAGTTGGGCTTAACTGTGATCCTTGCCATTTACCAAGGCACACATTACTAATTGTTTCTCAGCCCGGCCTCAGTCGACAAAAGGAAGGTATGTGTTTGTGTGTGTGTGTGTGTGTGGACTGCAGTTATCCATTATCTCCTCTTCAACTTTAGATAGTCTGTACAAAGATTCGTCTTACTTCATTATCGTCCATCACAAAGTAGCCCTTTCACATTTTAGGTGGACTCTATATGTTGTTGAGGTGTTTGAGCTAACACTAATGCTAACACTAATAGCACTAATGCTAACGCTGATGCTAACGCTGCCACTCAGTAAAGGTTAGTCTTTCCACCATTCACTGGGCATAACCACTGTGACCACTGCTTATTATTTTGTATTTTTTTGTGAGAGCTGCTGTTGTCTTGATGAAGGTAAATGGAGGTGTTTTTAAGAGAAGAACGTTGGCCTGGCTGGTGTAGTTTTGACTCACGTGATGTATTTCTTTATTTTCTTCCTTTCTCCATGTGAACTCACCTCTGCTTTAATTTTTTTCAATAAGTTGCAAAAATA
Source organism: Lepidarchus adonis (assembly GCA_037576955.1). Lineage (NCBI taxonomy): Eukaryota > Metazoa > Chordata > Actinopteri > Characiformes > Lepidarchidae > Lepidarchus > Lepidarchus adonis. The sequence continues at coordinate 1,869,321 of JBBIGC010000152.1, forward strand.
TTTTTGGCACACAATGGCAGAGACTTAATAAATATCCATCATTGATATCGACCTGATTATGTTTACACTAACACTGCAATCAGAGAAGTGTTAATATCACACTCTAATTGATGAGGTTTTTCACTTTTACCCCTTTTTTTTGCTGTAATGTCGGATTTGTGATGCCATGCCAGTTGCAATGGATATTCACAGCTTGTGTTATGTCTTGTAAAGTGTCTACAGTGGGATTTGTGGAGCCTTAGAACTTCAGCATCCAGGGGGTCCATGAAGGTCTTAATCTATTGAGCAGGATGTAACATCAATGTAGAATTCAGTTTGTCCTGTCAGTATATGAGTGCATGCTACAGAAATGGGAGTCAGTCCACAGTATCCAGACAGGCAGAGTAAAGTATGGCATGCAGTAAAAATTTAATTCACTGTGGCCTCTTTGCAGACTTGTAGGATATGACACATGATTGCCTAAGACATGGGATTTGTTTTCTAATATTCAACCATCCTTTCACTCTTCTACTCTTTATTCTCTTTCTAGAGCACATTTCAGACACAACATAGAGACAGACATACAGTAAAAATAGGATAAACAAAATCAGTATATAACAGATAGTATAAAGTAGAATACAATAAAAATAAAGTAAATAAAAGAAAATAAACCGTGTTACAGGTAAGGAACTGAGTAGCTGGCTGTAGTGTTTTAAACTGTATTGCACATTTTGTAATAAAATTATAATAATTCATGTCCCTTAGTTGTACCGTATAACAGCAATATTGCATGTTATATAGTTTAATAAGTTGGTTAAAATGTAGATTATTGCACAGTGAACACAACAGCAGGATTATATTGCATAGACACCGTGTTGTTAACAGAAGTGATAACTTAATAATTTACTGTCTAAAATTTAAGTTATATGATAATATTTTGACTTACTGTCTAAAATCTACCAGTTATGCAAAAACTTTATATTTTACTGTCTAAAATGTATCAGTTATGTGATAACATTATAATTTACTGTTTAAAATAAACCTTATGTGATAACTTTTAAATTTACTGTCCATAATTGACCAGTTATGTGAAAACTTTATAATTTACTGTCTATAATTGATCAGTTATGTGATAACTTTATATTTTACTGTCTATAATTGATCAGTTATGTGATAACTTTATATTTTACTGTCTAAAATTTACGTTATGTGATAACTTTTAAATTTACTGTCCATAATTGACCAGTTATGTGATAACTTTATAATTTACTGTCTATAATTGATCAGTTATGTGATAACTTTATAATTTACTGTCTATACTTGATCAGTTATGTTATTATTATGTTATCATTTATAATTTGCCAGTTATGAAAATGCTGGAAAATAATAAACATCTGTTCTTGGTTACTTCTTTTCAGCCACCTGTTTTTCTCCATAAACACAAACATGATTATTTTCCAGTTATGTGATAATTTGATAATTTACTGTCTATAATTTACCAGTTATGTGATATTTTATACTCTCTATAATTGACCGGTTAATTACTCCCCTCTTCCTACTGTGTTAATGTCCGGTTTACTGCCCAAGAGCCTTCCTTTCTTTTCTGGTGACCAGTGCACTGCCTGAAGGTGAGCACCAAACTTCATATCGTTTCAGCAAAATACAAGACCCTGTGTGGTAGCAGGTGAGCTGTTGTCCACTTAATGTTCACTAAGTTTTTTTTTCCCACCTGTTTCTATACCTGGATGCTTAGCGGACCAACTCATCCTCAGCCAATGGCTTAAGGTAGAAATATACTTGCTGTGAGCTACGTGTGCGTATCCGCACCCAGTTGCGTTGTTAACGTTTGTGCTGAT
>JBBIGC010000152.1:1883922-1894725 GCA_037576955.1 Lepidarchus adonis
TTATCAGTACATTGCAGAAAATAATGAACTTTATCACAATATGCTAATTTTTTGAGAAGGACCTGTATGTGTGTTTTTGCACTGCCTTCTCAACTGCTCAGGGACAGCCATGATGTTTAAAGTGTAGAACAGGAAAAATAACCATCGCCCCATAGCGATATGTACTATTGGAGAGAAAAAGGCGTTTCTGAACAACTGACAAACCCCAAGGAGACTTTTTAATATCCTACAGAACTGTACAGCTGACATTCAAGGCCTGATACTACAGCCACATTGGGTTTTGTGATTGGTTTCTGGTGTTCCTGCTAAACCTCGTGGGTTTAATTTTAGCCTAAAATGATGTCAGTGTCTGTCTGTTCTCGCCATCAGTGCAAAAAGGTAGGGATGGTTCTAAATTCGGGCATCCTCAGTGTGGACGTAGGCCAGTGGGATTGCAGCCTCTCCCTGGTGCAGCCCTTGTAGGACCCACAGGACCAAGCAGGACCATTCCTTGCTTCGTCCCCACCCCGACATTTCCACACGGTCCAGTCCGGCTTTGCAGAGGGGGACCTGATATGTTCAATAGGGTTCATATCTATTACTTGGCCCACTCACTTGTGATTCTTGGATTGCCTTTTCATCTTTTCTGTTGCACAAAAAAATGAAGCCTTGTGAAATCTGACATGCTCGTGCTTTGAAAAGACAGCTGCTTTTGATACAGCACCTTTGATTTGAACAAAGTAATGGCAGTAACGATGAGTATGATGATGCTGATGATGGCAAATGCAGAAGGGACCCTGCATGATGAAAAGATGGAAAGACTTTTGGAGGTTGATGTTGTTTGACAGGAGTGAGAAGGCAGTGTAAACACACAATGCAAAGTCTACAGTGTGTGAGTAAAAACGGTCACCCAACACACTGTGCCAGCTGTGACAGTGCAGTGCACTGTGGGTGTCTTGTCTTGTAAAAGCACATTCAGTCAAAACAATCTGAGCAAGTGGAGCATCTGCACACTAGGGCATGTCTGCTCATAACACTGACTCACTACCATGCCCTTCAGTGATGACTGTCTACAATTATGTTACATCCACTTATACGTCCGCCTATTAATTCTACAACATTTCAGTGTCCAGCTTCAAGAGATCAGATAACTTGGACAAACTAGATAAACCTCCTTTTTAAAGGTGCTAACCAGTTGACGGGATTGACCAGTGACCAGTTTTGGAATTAGTTGCTCAAAATAAAAAAAATTGCTCAAAATTATGATTGCTGACTCTTCTGTGAAAACGCTGTTGGGAATATTTCGTGTCATGCTACTTGTTAATTCTAAATTATTCTCTAAAAGCCATTTGAACTGGAGAAAACCTCATTTTCCAGGCTGCTCAGATTAGCAAACTTTCCATTCAAAGATTGGCAGTTAGCTGGTAGCACATGTTTAAAAAAAAAGGGAGTTTTTCTCTTAGTCCTTGTCCACACAGGCATTTAATTCTTCAATAAAGTAGTGTGCTCTATTGAATGCCAACCAGCAATTCAGACTGTAATGTCATGTATTGACCTGTGGGGGCAGTAATGAGTCAGTCCAGACTGTAATGTCATGTGTTGACCTGGGAGGCAGTAATGATGCAGCCCAGACTGTAATGTTTGTTCGACCTGTGGGTTGACCTGTGAGTTAGTCCAGTATTTCTGTAATCAGTAGCATTTGAGGTTTATTTTTCATTGGATTGATGAAACCAGTCAATTGTCTTTATTAGAGCTGAACCTTGACATCCTTCTGTAGGCAGAGCCCCCTACTGGGTTCACTCTCTGACTGTTCAATGTGAAGAGAATCATGGGACATTTCCGCTACTCTTGAACGTTAAACTAGCAGCCCGTTAACGCAATAAATATGGTTTCTTTGTACTCATGGTAATATTGTCAGAAATTGGTGGCAGGAAAATGCTGCATGCCATGTTTTTTACTCACCCAAGCACGAGTCCTGAAAACCGTTGTAGCCTCTGATTCCTCCGACAAGTAGAAAAGCAGTCGGCGTTCACTCGATTCAGACGCCCGTGTGGACAAGGCCTTAAATGCATTGCACATAAAAAATATTCATTACAAGAAAGTCATTAAACTACTGTAGCACATTACCTTGCACAGGACAACCTTACCCCAACACAGCTGGTGACATGTTTGTGTGTCAAGTTTTTACTCACATACTGTAGTGTGGTCGTGAGCTCCAGTCAAAGAGAGCCAGAGTCTAGTGCAATTTGGTGATTTTCCTGCTTAAACACACTATTGCACAGATCAGTTAATTGTTGGGTTTAGCTAGTGTCTAGCAGATAACCACCAAATCATGCTGGACACTGGCCCTTCAGGACTGCAGCTGACTTCCCCTATACTCCCGGTTTAGGTAAGGAAGGGACTACAAATAGCATTTGACTATAATCCTGTGTTGACAGGAACTCCAGCTGTTCATCCCTCTGAATGTCCTTGTATGTGCATATTTAAATCTGTCTTCCAGAGGGGTATGATGCACTGGAAGGCACCTCTTTGCTAAATGAGGATATGATCGAAGATGATGATGGCGCCAGCTCCTCAGCCTACCAAGAGCTTGAACGTCTTGAGAGAGAAAATGTCGCTCGTAGCCATCACAGTACGAGCTCCACAGTGACCGCCATCTCCGTCCCTCCCACCTCTCCACCTGTGTACCGTGTCCCCGCCCCGACTCCTTCCGTTCCAGAGGCGCACGTTCCCCAGGCCATTCAGGCTTTCAAGGAGTCTGCCAACATGGTAGCAGCATTCAACATGCAGTGGAAGGACGAAATCGCTGCAATGCGGTACGAGCTCGCGGAACTGCGCAGGGATGTGTGCAGCGAGCTGAAGACCTTCAACAGTAACTTCTTTAACTTTACTCAGTGCTACAACATGTGGACGCTGTGCAGGGATGCAGCAACAGGAGTTAGCAGTTGTACCCCCCAGTCTAGTGAACGAGTGTCGGTCGGCATTCAGACCAGCAACGGTGATTCACAAAGACAAAATACGGCGGATGCCTCGGTCATGTGCCAGCCCATGCCGGTACCCTTCAACATCTTTGATCTGATGAATCCTCCCCGCATCCAGATCACTGAAGGAACGCCTGAAGGGCCTACGACTTCCAACAGTCCAACGAGCCCTGCTAGCCCTGTGAGCCCCACCGGACCTCCTGGGGCCAGGCCGCTGCGGGACTCCAAGCTGGACTCCAGCAGGAAGAAGAAAACCCGAAGTCGACCAGAAGGTCAGAGGAGTTCCAGTCTAGAACTGTGGTGCAGGAAGTACACTAGTGGTCCCATGTCATATCTGTCAATGTCGTTTTGATCCTGCAAATCGCTGGATAAGGCCGAGGGAACGACTCGCCCTCATGAGCAAAGCACCACAACCAGCGTTGAAGCCTGGGCACACAAAGAGCCAGGGTGCAGAGCCCTCCTCCCTTTGCTCTATGCAGAGATGATCGCTAGGCTTTTTTCTGTTGAGATCAAGATGCCATGTTGGCATACATTAGGCTAGTTGAGCCATCCAAACGGGATCCATTTTGCTGTGTTACTTCTTCAAATTTGTTTACATCATCACCCATCTCTGACCAAGGAATGTGGTAAGCAATGCAAGGAATGTCACCGTCATCTGATTGTCTTTGTCAATACTACATTAGTTAATCATTAAGCCTCTCACATAATTACAGTACACATGCATAGTCTTACATCCTGCTGACTCGATTTGATCAGATAGGAGTTTACATTGTGACGCCTGGTACGTCGAGACAGAATGAATGTGGGTTTGTCTACTGTGAATGTCCAATCTAGTTATGACATGTGACTGCCCTTAGATGCAGTTCGCTGATGTTTGTATAGAGACCACCGTACACCAGATACGTCGAGTAGCATAGCGCATGCAATGCACCACAGTGAGAGTACCAAGTAAACAACAGGTTAGAGCTAAGTTTACTTGCATTGTTTTTTATGCTTGGACTCAAATCGCTAACAGATATGTGAGGTACTTGGACATGGGAGCGAAATTAGGGACAGGGATCTGCGAGGCACTTGAAGTGGAGGCACTGTTCCTGCATATTGAAAGGAACAACTTGAGGTGGTTTGGGCATCTAGCTATGGCGTCACCGATAGGATCCCCAGGAGGAGCTGGTGGGTGTTACCAGAGAAAAGAACATCTCGGGTGCTGTCCTGTGTCTGCTACCATTGCTTCCTGGTCTCAGATAATCAAAGTTAGACAACTTTTGCCTCAACCCATTTCACACCACACACAGATAGAGGACAAAATGAGGACCTTCTGGGGGTCCCTGAGGAGCAGTTTGAGGACCACTGGATTGATGTATAAAATTAGCCTTACTTTATAAAGCTACAAATAATTTTCAGGGAAGCTTCTTGAAGATTTGGCTGATTAGTATGATGACGATTAAGACTTGAGTGACTGCTATTGCTGATTAATGTCGCCTGGTTGGCCGGTGGACCTCTCAAGAGGCCAGATGTGGCACTTTGACACGTCGGGCAGTGCTGGAGGTGGTCAAGCTGTGACAGCAGTTTATTGGTGGTGGGACAGGCCCTTTACTTTGCACGTCTGGTGTACGGTGGCCTTTATCATTCTTATCAAGTCGCTCATCCTAAACTACGACGTGCATCAGTGAAATCAGGATACACTGTGCACTGCAGCACTTTGCCACTGTGGTGATTTAAGTTACTGTGAATGCCATCGCACCACAATAAATGTTTGGAAAGCTATTGTGGACAAAGCTGACTTAGCACTTGCCCTCATTCAAGGCAGGGGCTCTCGAACCAGACCTCGGGAATCCCCCGACGGTCACATTTTTTTGCTTTGGTCTTAGTCACAATTTTCAGAGATGGAGAAAATATGTGGTGGGGTCTGGTTTGAGAATCAACAGTTTAAAGCAGTAGTTCCAGAACTGAGGGACTCCCAGCAGTTTCACTATTTTGCGCTGACCCTACTTGCAAAATGTAGTGACTTCTGAGGGTCCCTTTGGGCTGGCTTGAGAATTGTTGGTTTAAGGTATATGCTTCCATCACACAAAGCCTTTCCCTGTAAAGCTTAAAATATTCTTCAGGGTAACTTGTAGATTTGACAGATTAGCATGATGATATATCTTTATTGATGGTTAAAATATAAGAATATTATACAAATATGGTTCACATTGCAGTTCCCATACCATTAGCCCAGTGCTTTTATTTGTAAACCAGGTTTACAATCTAAAGTCTGTACGGGTCCGTCTGATTTAAAGTGGGACCAAATGTTCTGTTGTATTTTGACCTACAGAACGTGGTCACCAGGCCTTTACTTGGACATCTACTTTCTTGCATGAGTTTAGGTCCAACCTGCATAAAACATCCAGCCTCCTAATCCCGAACACTGGTCCAGAATCTGGTCCAGCTGCTTCAGGTCATCTGAAGAAGAAAATGTGCTGATTGTGGTTGGAAGGGTAGATCTCCAGGCCCAGGATTGGTGACCCTGGTTGTAGAAAGAATTTGAAAATGTGCTTTAATTGGAAAAGAGATAGAAACTTAATAGTGATGTCAGATTACATTTTGTACTTCATAAAAGCATTTGATTTATATTCAATGATGTTGAATCTTCGCGAGAAGTTTACATAGTTTATGAACTGCTCAGTCCATCTTGTGAGGAACTGACAAGGTCAACGTGCACAACCCCATATATATACTGGAGTTATACTGTGATACCTCTTAAAACGTTTATATAATTTCATTATATCCGAGAAAATAGAGACCTATTTATGAGATAAAGTAAATAGTAAACAGAAATATATGATCACTAAGAGAAACATTCCTTCACATAAAAGTATATATATATATTTTTTTTTTTTTGGCTGTTCTGTTTTATGTAGTCTGTCTAAAGCTAAGACTCTAAAAGGAATTTTTTTTTTATTTTGTAAAGGGGAAAATCCTACTCATCATGCCAAAGTTATAGGAAGTTACTCTGTGTTTTCACCAAATGTGACTTTGCCGACTCAGGTCACTTGGTTTGCTAACATAATGGCGCTTGGGGAAAAGAAGGCATGTTTCACAAGGATACATGTTTTGTAGTACACCAATCAGCTCGCTGTCAACTGCAACAGCACTTTAGTGATTTCGCTAGTGATTGGACCAGTGATGTAGCAAAGGAAATGTAGGTAAATGCCATCGCTGCAAAGCAGACATTGTTTTAAAACCTCCCAGAAACTAGCATACCCAAAAAGGCCATCTAAAACTATTTTTCACTTCAAATTCTTTGCTAAGCCAGGCTAATAAGGGTCTTGCTGCTGACATTATATAAACTAGGTAAAAAATAGTAGGTAAATAATCAGCCCTTTCTTTTTTCATCAGTTCATCTCTGCAAAATACGCTTTGATAAGATGCATTAGCGAATGCTCAGCACAGTTCAATATGAATTCAGAACGATCCATTTCCACCGTGGTTGTATTTAATTTCAGAGCCTTCTTTTGTCAAAAATCAATCATAAACACAACGCTGGCTACCTTGGACAGCTTCCATTACATCTTCCTACAACAGCTATGTGGATATAAACTCGATACATATATGCAAAGAGAAGAATAAAGAAGTAAATTTAGTGGTCATGATGAAAGACTGCTCTTGCAATTCAGGCAAGAAATATGAAACATGCTACATTTATACTATCACTCGATTGGTTTTTGTGGTTGTTGTCCTTGTTGTTCTTGCTGTTTTTTCAGTTCAGTTTGCTGCCATTTGGGTTTGGTTTGCTCCAACCTGAGTACCTAATATTTTTATTTTGGAAATTATTAAATAAATTAAGCATAACTTTGGAACTTTGCGTTGACTGTGTGGAATTATTTCAGTGAAAGAGCAGCTAATTTTACATTCCTCATTGTTTAGATGCAACACAAAATGATATTATTTTTACAAGTTAAAGAGTTATTTGAATGCTATTGGTGCCCCCTTGTGGACACTCCTTAGCCTGCTCAAGGTGTATAAGTGAGAAGGGGTTTCAGGCCAATTCCATGAGGTGGTTCACATTAAAATATTGAAGAAAAAAGTAAAAGTAAAAAATTGTGTGTTTTTGTACACTGTGTCCATGTATCCAGATGTTCTAACAAGGTGTTCAGGCTGAACATCAACCTGACATCATGTTAGAGGGATGTAAAACAGACAGGATTCTCCTCTAGACAACCAAGAAAGCTCTACAGTAGCATTTTAACAATTTTCATTTTTATACCCTTGTTGCCATGAGACATTTGATCTATAGAACTCAATAGATTCAATAGACTGGGGAAAAAAAGAGCAAAGCTAATCTTATATAAACCTTGTTTGTTGAGGCCTCAGTCTTATGGCATCAAACATCTGCAAGTTTTAACTCACCTGCCATGTGACCATGTACTGCTGTTGGTCACGTGGGGTGAAGTTGTCTTTAGGAAGTAAACACTCATAACATTGATACCACTTATCGATTTCAGGTTGTGGGGAAGCTGAAGCCAATCCCTGCTGACTATGGGCCCAAGGGAGGGACAGGAGGCCAACCAATCACAGGGCAACACAAAGACAGACAGCCATTTACACACACTCACACCTATGGGTCAGTCAACCTAAAGCGCAAGCCTTTGTACTGTGAGAGGAAACCAGAGAACCCGGTGGAAACCCATACAAGCACAGGGAGAGCTTCTACACTCCACACAGAAAGCACCTGTGGATTGAACCCAGGACCATCTTGCTGTGAGGGTACAGCGCTAACCATTGCACCACCATCCCGTCCTTGACAAAACCATAACGATAAAAAATTACAGCATTAAATTACACCATTATAATTTCCCAGAATATGTTTTTCTAAACATTAAAACATATTGAGTTCCCTAAAAATGAATAAACTGTAAAATTCACATGTAGTCTCAGAAGATTTTCCCCTTTTAGAATATAATGACCATTTTCTTCACATTTTCTTCCTAACGGTTATGGGTTCAGTTCCCAGAACCAAGCAGCAATGATCAAGGCACCTAACCCCCAATTCGATTCCGATGTTGTAATTGCACATGTTCATACTCAATGAAATGCGGTCGAAATCTAACCAGTAGCACAAATCAGTTCTGACCTTTTGATCACCGCTGTTGCCCACTGTTTATCAGTGAGGAGCATTAACAGTATTTATGGTTTTGTGCAAGATTTTTACATTCATGCACCATAATAATCAATACATATTCTATCAATCAAATATGGCACTTATAATAACCATGATTGTCTTTGCACTGTGAGAACTGTGGAATATTTCCACGTCCTGTGTGATGACGTGTTCACAATGACGTAAAATACGGTCGAACCTCGTTAGCTCGCCAACCTCGTCTCTCACCATAGAAGGTTGCAGGAGAGATTTCCTCACGTTACTTACCTCGTTAAGCCGCCTACCTCGCCTCTCGCCCTCGCCCTGGTTCTATCCCTGGGTCGGCCATGGGTGTGTGAAGTGGACAAGCTCTCCCTGGGTATGTGTGGATTTCCTCCGGGTTCTCCTGTTTCCTCCCACAGTCCATAGGCTTGTGGTTTAGCTTGACTGACTACTCAACATTACCCATAGGTGTGAGTGTGTGTGGGAATAGTTGTCTGACCTCCTGTCCAGGGTGAACCCTGCCCATAGACAGCTGGGATCAGATCCAGCTTCCCTGGATACGCGGTTTGGAATATGAATGAATAAATGATTAAAGAGAGAAATGTTAGGGAATTTCCACTTTAAACAATAAGCACGGATGCAGAATGTGCAGAGTGAGCAGAGCAGAGCCAGTGGCAGTGTCTGAACTAGAAGGATTTTTCAGCGATAATTCTACCGTTGCTTCTTTTCTGAACCACCTCAGTGAATTTGTTTTAAAGGAGGAGTTACTTTAGAATAAATAAATTTACTGGGCAATGGATTTGGTCAAGAACAACTGGAAAATGTCCCAGTGACCAAGAGACATGTTCAGTGGAAATATCAGGACAATAGAAAAAGCATCTGAAGGACTTGAAGGTTTGACTCCGACAGTGAGTAAAATTTGTTGTATTATTCAGTCCCAGTCGTTGTTTTAAAACCAGTTGGAATCTAAATAACCCACGCTGCCAATGCTGCAAATTACAGCCAACACTTGTTGTAGCCACATGATCCAAACATGAGCTCGGATTCGACCCAACCACTGAACAAACACTGAATTTAGCCACAGCACTGTTAAGATGGCCTCCTCTTCCTGTCCTCTACTGGCCATTCTGCCTGTGGAATTTAAATGATGTGGACAATGATGAACGCCAAAAAAGATTTTTCCCCCATAAGGCCACACAGATGTCTTATCTTGGATAAGTGAAAGCGCTCTGAGCGACGTAGGTGCTGCTGTATTCGGTATAATGTTACGTTTGGATTCGTTTCGCCTCTGCTGATCACCAACCTGCAGCCCAGACTGTAATGTTGTGTTTCTACCTGTGGAGGCAGTAATGAAGTCCAAGGCTTACATAACATCCTTACAGCAACGACGGCAGAGAAAACCTCTGACTGCACGAGATGTGAAGAATTATGGGATATATTCTGTAAAATAACCTGTAAACGCAGTGTGGGCGTTTTCGTAAACGTTTTTTTTGATGCCATCCTAATGTGCAGCTGACCAAACGCAAGTCCTGAAAGCCTGTGTGCACAATCAGAATCACTCCAGTGTGCAGAAACACTGTGGACGTTCAATCCGCGCTCACCTGACTCCACAAATGTTAGAAAAGCACTTAATTCAGGCGCCCGTGTGGACAAGGCCTCACTCAGGACGCTGTCATGGAAACCTTGTGGCTTTGTTGAGCTGCTAGTGAGCAATGAGGTGTGAATGTGGAGGAGGGGTTCTATGCCAAATAGGGCCACTGTAGCTTCTGTAGATAAACGGCTCCCTTACAAATACCACAGTAAAATGTCGACTTCACAGGAGAAGATAAAATTCTCGTTCTGGGAATAATACGCTTCACCATAGAATCAGCCATATCATTAAGACCACTCCCAGGTGAAGTGAAGTGCAGAACATTGACGGTCTTTTAATTTCATTACAGCAGCTCCTGACGGGGGTGGGATATACAGTGTTAGGCAGCAAGTGAACAGTCAGTTCTTGAAATTGACATGCTGGAAGCAGGAACCTATGGATCTGAGCCACTTGTTAATGCAAAAAGCATCATAAATGGATCGTTACAGTGTAATCTTTATTCCGCAGTGCATTTATATTATTGCCAGTGTACTTGTTATAGTGAACTGAACAGTGTTTGTTGTATATTGTAAATAATACAGAGCAGGTGCAGTTCAGGACAGTGAGGGAAACACCCCGTTCCACTCCCTCCCTCACTTAAACAAGTCATTTTTTAAATAACGGTGTGTCAGCCCCAAAAAATGTTTATCAGACTTCTGTATAATACTGAGAGGTGAGGAGCATTAAAAGATTCCTGCACCAGCTCGTAATGATTAATACATATTCTATGAATCAGTAATGGCTTTATTGTTTCAGGAGTAACACTGATGGAATAGGACACGTATAATATCCGTGAAGAATACTTTACACAGGAAGAACTGTGTCCATGTGCCTGGCAGGGAGAAATATTATCACGTTCATTGATAAACGTTCACATAATAATTATTTTGAGCCCCTTATTCCTAATAAACACTCACTGTTCAGGCAACAGGAAAAATGTAACAGAAAATCCCAGAACTGTACATGATACCAGGAAGAATTCATAAAGCAGAAATGATAAGATGATGCTGGTGTTATTTATTTATTTATCTATCTATCTATCTATCTATCTATCTATCTATCTATCTATCTATCTATCTATCTATCTATCT
>JBBIGC010000152.1:1924843-1936580 GCA_037576955.1 Lepidarchus adonis
ATCTTTAAGTCCATCTCATGAAAAATCGGAGCAGAAACAAAGGTGTTGTGTTTATATTTTTGTTGAGTGTATATATATATATATGAATTAACAGAAATAAAGTTTTTAAAGTTAAAAGTTGGCAACATAAAATACAGTCCTGATCAAAAGACCACTTGAAAAATGGCAAAGAATCATATTTTGCAGGGTTGGATCTTAACAAGGTTCCAAGTAGAGCTTCAACAGCTACAAGAAGAAATGTGAGTGAGATTAAAAAAAAATTGAGCATCAATTTTTTAACAACGCTTACACTGAAACAGGCTTTTTACACTTTCTTTATCTTTACATTTTAAAAGACCAAATATGTGCAAAAATGTGGATTCATTGCCATTTTCTGTCAGATTCACACCGTCATGATGTTCTGATGGCAAAGGCAAAAAACTTTCTGTTTTGAAAGTGGTCGGGTTGTTGAACTGCATAAGCAGGTCTCTCAGCTCCATCGCTGCTGAGGTGGACGCAGTAAGACTTCTAAAATGATCCTGAGGGTTATGGAACAAAAAAAGTCAAGTGGAAGAACCAATAAATGTCACCCGCACTGAGCCAGAGGATCCAGTTGGCTGTCCGTCAAGACACTGGACAATCCTCCACCCAAATTAAGGCCGTTACTGGTGCCGACTGCAGCTCCATGACCATCAGACGGAATCTGAGACTGAAGAGCTTCAAAAACAAAACACGTCTTCAAAGGCCTCGTCTCCCTGACGCCACACAACTGGAGTTTTGGACTTTGCAAGAGCAGCAAACATGGGACACTGAAAGGTGGAAGAAGGTTTTATTCTCTGATTCCCACGTTACTGGCATGATGAGCAGATCCCACCTGAGATGTTTCCTACGCTCCACAGTGGAGGAGGTGCCATAATGGTTTTGGTGCTTTTCCTTCAGTGGAACAATGGAGCTTCAGGAGGTGCAGGGACGTCAAACGGCCGCTGGCGATGTCCAGATGTTGCAGAGAACATCCCTCAGGATCCTCGTCTGTGTGGTAACAACTGGGTTCTTCAACAGGACAACGTTACAGTACACAATGCTCAGGACAAGGGACTTCTTCCAGGAGAATAGCATCACTCTTTTGGACCATCCTGCATGTTCTAAATCACATTAATAACCTTGAGAAGGAAGGAAAGTTTACAAAAACGTACAACAGTTCCAGTAGATGCCCTTCGTGCTGCGTCTTCACCACTTGGAAAAATGTTCCCACTCACCTCATGGAAACACCTGCATCAATCATGAAGTGATCAACAATAACGGTGGAGCTGCTCATCACTGAGTTCATGTTTGGAACTTTGATTTCTGTTTGGTTACAGGTTTTTTTGCAGATGTGCTCCTAAACTTTTGATCAGCTGTGAAACAGTGTTTTAGTCTAAGCGTTGTGTCTCGCTCCCATTTCTTCTTGTAGCAGTTGAAGCTCTTCATGGAACCATGTTAATATCGAACCATGCAACATATGATTTTTTGCCATTTGTCAAGTGGTCTTAAACTTTTGATCGGGACTGTATATTGGGAACATAAAGTATAGAAAATGATTTTATTTTACATGATGAATGGGACTTTTTTGGGGGTAAACTGCTTTTATTTTAGCATTTTGAATCAGATTTTTTGTAGGAAAAAGAAAGTTCCTTTTATTTAACATTCTGAGCAGCATTAAGAAATATTCTACTCAACATTCAAGTTCATAAGCTCCACAATGCCGCTGCTCTGTGGCCACTCTGCTGCCTGGGAATGTTACCTTGATGAACAGATGCTGAGTTGCTAGACTTTCTCGTGGGGTTGGAAGGCAGTTCTATGTTCTTGCAATATGTTCACCTTTAAAGAGTAAAGAACTTTGCATTAGAGCGTCTGCCTAACATATTGGTATATGGAGGACGAAACATGACATAATTATAAAAAAATAAATATGTGAATAAATAAGTAAATATAGAAATAAATAAATAAATACATAAATACAACATGTCCTGGAAAGACTGGGACCGCCTACGATATCAGCGTACAGAGACAAATAAATAAATGAATAAATGTGGAAATTTAGAAATAAATAAATCTAGAAATATGTTAATAAACAAAAGTAGGAATAAATGTAGCCATTTTCCAGGACATATTGTATTTATGTATTTATTTATTTCTATATTTACTTATTTATTCAGACATTTATTTATTTATAATTGTCATGTTTTGTCCTCCATATTGGTAAACGGGGTGAAAGTGAAAGTGAAAGTCAACCACACACTGTGAACAATGGGGGGAGGGGCATTGGACCCAGGGACTCCTCTAACCATTAGGCCACGGCTGCCCCACAACAGGTAATGGGCGGGGCTTGACCCCACAGAGTAGAGGAAGTAAGCAGTTATGGAGAAGCATGGAAAGGTCAACCACGTGTCTGCAATTTTTTTCTGGAAAATTCAACATCACTTTTCTTTCACATTGTTTTTTTCATTTGTAATCTGACACATTTATGTAGAACGACTGAGAGGGATGACGGACAGCTGGTTGGACGTGAATAAGATCGCTGCCTGATTAGCAATAACCTTTAATAAGTGTCGCGGCTCGCTCGGCCCACGATGGGCTCGGTGGGGGTGCAGCATGCGCCTGGAGGGAGGTCCCGCCGTGCTGCTCCCCTGGTCCTGAGGCCCGGCTGTGGTAGTGACCCATCTGACCGTCGGGCTGGAGGCTCTAGGCAGGTTGTACAGAGCTGTGCTTATTTATTGATTGATTGGTTTACATATCTCCTCCTGTTTTGCCTCTCACTTTGTGAACCACACCCACTCTCCGCCCCGTTGGGAAAAGAAAACGCGAGACCTCTTAAGGACTGGACGAAAGGCGAGAGGGCGACTCAAATGTTTTTAAATAGTCGACATCAATAATGAGGATAAATCAATGCCAAATATTTATTATTTGTAAACAGACGTATACGTATATATCGATATAT
Source organism: Lepidarchus adonis (assembly GCA_037576955.1). Classification (NCBI taxonomy): domain Eukaryota; kingdom Metazoa; phylum Chordata; class Actinopteri; order Characiformes; family Lepidarchidae; genus Lepidarchus; species Lepidarchus adonis. Next base: position 1,927,800 of record JBBIGC010000152.1, read on the forward strand.
GAACATATGCCTCATTTCAATGGGAATCCGTTCCCGTTCGGAACCATGTTTTGTTTGTTTATTTGTTTGGTTATTTTATAAACAAATGACAGCATGCAGGATCGTAAATCTGAATGTATGGTTTGATGTTTCATTGCTGTTTGGTATTTTGGCATTTTTCTACTTGCCTATTTATTTCTACATTATTTATTGATTCACATTCATATCTCTGAATATAAAACGCTGACTTTTTTTCCAGATGAGTTTTATGAGCTTTTTTGGACTCATTTGTTTCTCCCGTTTTATTCATTTGCTTCGGTACGTTGCCTAATTTACGACTTGCCTCTTTGAGAAAATGAGTATTGCTTATGATCATTTGATGTAAATAGAATGGCAATTAAATCTTTTTGAAGAAAGAAAATGTTTCGTTTGCATTTTATATCCACTTTCATCATCCCAACTGGACAGAGCCAAGCTTTCTCATTTAAAAACGAATACACAGTGTTCATCTCCAGGGAAGATCTCCATCTTTATGGGACAGAAGCTCTTGGATGGAGAAGATCCTGCATATTGGGTTATCAGTACAATAGCTGGGTTTTAACTGGGCCAGTCCTAGTGGGTTCTCTACTGGCTCAAGTCAGTTCTCTATGGGCTTAAATTGGATCCCATTGGGCATACGTAGGTTTTGTGGGATCAAGTGGGTTCCTATGGGCCCAGGTGGGTTCTCTATAGGCCCAAGTAGGTTTTGTATGGGCTCAGAAGGGTTCCCTATGGGCCAAAGAGGGTTCTATGAGCCCAGGTGGGTTCTCCATGGGCTCAAGTGGGTTCTCTATGAGCCCAGGTTGGTTCCCTATGGGCCCAAGAGGGTCTGACTAGGTCACACTTTGGACGTATTTCCAAACATCCAGGTTGTGTGAAGGAAGTTCAGGTTTTGTGATCACCATCACTTGCTCTTGTTTGTGAAAGTGACCAAGAAGCAACACTGGGTAGTTCTTTAGATCAGGAACCGGCCTGTGCTGACCCACAGGGGACATGTGTCCATGTGTCCATCATAAAACCCATATGGAACCACGTGAGTACATTTTGCAGTAGCTTGTAACTGCATTTATATTTGCATAGTCACTCAGGTGGTTTTTTTGCCAGTTTTGTGTAGTTAACTACTGAAACTTCAAGTATGAATTGAAAGGAAAGATCTGACATTTTGTCATTGGATTTTTATGGTCATTGTGCGGCATATTGACCTCATTTCTATTCGTTCTGAATCTGATTGTTGTGAACATGCTCCGGCAAATTGTCGTGGTGCATTTAGCAACTAACCTGTTGGACGGGCAGTCGGCTAGTAGGGTGGGTGTTGCTTAGTGGTTAGTAATAAGTGAAATCTAGAGCTGTTTCAGCTTAAACTCACTGTTCCACCAAATCCTCACAGGCTCCTGCTCCTCCATGTTGATTTGGTAAAACTGTGTTCAGTATATAAACTAAAGAGAAGAGCTACAGCAAAAAGAGAGATCTGAAGGTAACAGCTGAGACTTTTAAGGGATTATTTTTGTGATAAACTTCATCTGACCTGTCTGTATATAATATTTTGTTCTAAATGTGAATAACATGCATAATTTTTTTTAAGTAATTGAATTACTTCTTTTAAAGTAGTTTTAAACAAGGATTTCTCCATAGTTGCTTTACTAGAGGTCCACGTTTTCCAGATTGACAGCCTACAGTCCAACACTCTCTGCTGCTAGTGAAGATGCAACCGGAACGTGACGCCACCTGCAGCTTTAATACGACCACTTCCTAAGGTTCACGTCTACATCGCTCCTTCTGCTCTTTTCACCAAGGTCAATCTCCAGTGCAACTGAATGTTTCCTTTTTGTCTGATTTTCTGCCCAATGTAGCCATCTATAATCCCACCCACGTCCCAGGACCTCCCCAGTCGCAATATATCACCGGTACTGGAAGGGTGAAGGTGAGCCAGCACTTCCTCCACATGCATCCATACCTCACACTGGAAACTTACACACCCCATCACACCACAGTGAAATGCGACATTTGACCCATCCACACGTGGAGCAGCGGGCGATACCTTACTCAAGGCTATCTCCATGGAACCTGAGCCAGGACCTTCTGATCATAGAGAACCACTAGCCCACCACTGCCTTATATATACATACACTCGAACCTCGTTAGCTCACCCCTATTAGTTTGGGCCCCAAGTTTGGCGAGAGGTGGGGTTGGCGAGCTGTCTAAATGGATAGGTGAGCGATATTAGTGAAAGTGAAAGTGCCATTGATAAGTGACTTCTCTTTGAAAGTGGTTTCTTTGACAGATTTAAAAAAATATTTTAATAAAATTTTACAATTTAAATGTGAAAACAATAAAGCTCTAAAAAAAAAGATTTATGATGTAAGAATATGTTAATGTGTACAATTGATTTCAAATAGGCCTAATATGACCATGAATAATGTTGCAAAACACATGCTCCAAACGTCACTTGATCACCGATAGTATGTCGTATGTCGTCCGGTGTCGATAGCCTCCACGCGAGCCAGCTCATTAGACAATGCAACTTTCATTTATTAGACATTTTGAGTCTAATTCACAAACTTATACACAAAGTCAGAATCAAATCTGGTCATATTAGCGGAGACGGAGCATGGGCACTACCAACAAATCAGCCGTCAGTCAAACGGTGGGGTTTCCTGTGTCAATAGGTTCAGACACCAACCAGACAGAGGCTGCATCAGTTATTGGTCCATTGTACATTAGTGTCACCCAGCAGCAGGCAACCTATAGAATTAGCACAATTTACCATGTTCTAGGCTACATCGCTAACATGGACCCATGTTTGGCGAGCTATAGAGGGAGAAATGCATACACCTGACACTTTGCATTTTGTGATGAGGGCGAGAGGTGAGGTTGGCAGCTTAACAAAGTAAAAAACATGGAAGGAAATCTGTTCTGCAGCATTTCATGGCGGAAGGCAAGTTTGGCGAGCTAACTGGGCGAGCTAACTGGGTTTGACTGTATATATCGATGTAGCATTGAGAGCATGCTCACCTACTGTAGTATCTCAGTATGGTTTGGCAACTGCTCTGGATCTGACTGGAAAGTCCTCACACATAAAATAATTTTGTACAGTTATGTCAGTAAGGTGTGCAATATCATTAATAGTCCTAATGGCTTAATTTATCAGTCTGGTTTTTAATTATCTTATATCTCTTCCTTGGGAGAAGAAATGTATTAGCGTATCTTCAGCACTACATTCCCTGAAAGCAATGAAAATTCTTGTAAGGAGCTCCCCCCACATTGCCCGCCTCCAAGCCCACACACGAACCCGAACAATGGTTCAGGTCCATTAGCACAAATGTCTTGGGAAAGGTGACTGGAATGTGGCACAGCAGATTTGCTGGTGAAAATCACCAGAAACGTTTAACTAGAAACTATAAAACTCTGATTTTCCCGTGTTATTGAGCAACAGTCCAGCACCTAAGAAACAGAAAGTCGACTAATACCACTTTATTTGATTCTGCCGAACCAGCTACAATAAAGAGGTGGGAGGTGGAGTCCAATGTTTTCTAAGAATTTTAAATTATGTATTTATTTCAGATAGAATTTACAGATTTTAAATGGACCCCGTGCCACCTCATTTGAAAATCCTGGAGTCATTCTTGATGCGCAGTCGTGCTGTTGTTGTGGATAAAGCTTTAATGAAGTTGCTGTGGTGCAGAGGACATTAATCTGTCTCTCTGGCGTTCACGGTAGCCGTGGTGATCCCATCAGGAAACAGGACAGGGACTGGAACCCTGCAGTAGAACTCCTGTCCTGCCAGGAAATAAATCTGTCAGATTCCCACAGGGCACTGGACACCGCACACTGTCCACACTGTCCACACGGTCATCGTTCTACACTACACTACCCACTCTACTGGATCACGTCTTCTCTTGACTGGTGAACTAAGGAAACTGAGGTAAAGGACGGGGGAGGGGTATTTACTTACAGTTTCAAAATGAAATAAAAACGGAATACAATGATTCGCAAATCTTATAAACCCATATTTTCTTCATAGTACTTTAAATTATTGTAAATGTTTAAACTGAGTAAAATCTGGTGCTACAACACATCTTTAAAAAGTTGGCACAGAGCCATGTCTACCACTGTGTAGCATCTCCGCCTCTTTTAACAAGAGTCCATAAACATCTGGGAACTGAGGAGACCAATTGCTGGACTTTTGGGAGAGAAATGTCATCCCATTCTTGATATAGAATTCTACAGTCCTTGGTTTTCCTTGTCATGTGTCATGATGTGCCAGATGTTTTTAGTTGGTTAAAAGTCTAACACTAACAAGACAGAAGGTCCAGATCTTTTTTTCCCCCCCTAAATAATGCTTCATACCAACGTGGAGATCTCTGAGGTCTGCTTCAGGTTCAGAAATAGCCACTACTGTGTGGTGAAGGACAATCCTTCTTAAGAGCTCAGGAAGTGACCATCTAACTCTTAACACCAGACTTTTATAAAGAAGACCTCAGAGGTTGTTTTCTTTTTAAATCTCCATTTTACATTAATGAATTCAGAAAATTCCAGTTTTATTCACTGATATCCAATAAAAGTAAAGAATATATGTTTTGCAGATACAAAGTTTTGTTTTAACCTCACAGTTTAGGCTCCTTAGTTTTGTTCATTTTCAAAATTCCAAATTTAAGTTAGTTTTCGTTTGATTTTTAAAGATTTTTCAAAATTAAATGTGAACTATCTTGAACTTCTGTTTAACTGATAATTGATCAAAGAAAACATTTTCACTAATAAACATACTTCGTAAATATAGACAAATGTAGAACTTGAAGCCTGAAACAAACATAGTCAAAGTAAGAATGGAGAAAATAAGAGATTTTATAGAATATTAAACATTTCAAACCATTTTAAACTTTCTAAGATGAGCAGGTGAGCTGGTGTCAGGTGAGGGGATCATGAGTTGGTATTAAAGAGCAAAGCTGGGTCATAACTCCACCACATTTCTCAACACAAGATTACAGAGAACTGAGCTCTTTTCTCATCTACAGTACATAATACTGTGAAAAACGTTGAGCAGGGAAAATATTAGCAATATTAGAACTTTTATTTGTTAAATAAATATCAAGAGAGTTTACTAATGAAATATTCTTGTTTTTTTAATGAATTTTATAAAAACTCACTCCAAACTTTTATGGAAATGGGGTTTATAAATGTTATAGCACAATTGGAATTTGATGCTGCCCCAACCCCAAAATCTTAATCAAATAAATTAGACAGAAGTTGTGGCCTAAAGCCATATCTGAGTGTGACCATGACCATATGTTTAACTGGTGACTCTGTTATACGCCATTTCTTTTGTGTTTTTTGTTTGTTTGTGGATTTTTCAATTTTTGAAAAATTTCTGGCAATGAACAGGTGAATGGAACCAGGTGAGCCTGAGCAGAGACCAATCTGTACACCGGACCTCCAGGACATCCCGGACCTCCCGGACGACTACCCTAGGTCTAAAGGCTGTTTATATATTAATCCAATGAGCCACAACATTAAAACCACTGTCAGGTGAAGTGAGCAGCACTGGTGGTCTGGTTACAGTGGCACCGGTCAGGGGGATATTCAGTCAGTTCTTGAAGTTAATGTGTGGAAAGTAGGAAAATGGATCTGAGGCCCAATGATGGCTTGACGAGTCTGAGAATCTCCGGAACGGTGGGAGTGGTCCAGGTGTGCTGTAGTTAGGAGCTAACAAAGGAGATTCAAGGAAGGAGAACCAGTGACAAGGTTGTGGTCACCTGAGGGTCACTGATGTGTGTGGGAAGCGAAAGCTATTCCGTCTGGTCCTCAGAAGAGCTGGGCCTATGGAAGAATAGGCTTGTGGTTTTAATGTTCTGGCTGAATATATCCATCTATTACAGAAATTCTAAAATTTTTGTTCTGTTTTTCTGGTTAAATCTTCAACGTCCAGTGGATTTCTGGCCTTTTGAGGAGAAACCTTTCATTCCCAAGATGGACACTAGAGTATCCTGCAGAGGTTCTTAAGTTGATAAGAGCGTTAGGAGTAAAAATAAAGCCGATCCTCACAGCGTCCTGGCAGCTTCACCACCGTTTCCACACACAGCATGAGCCCTGGACGTCCTGCAGGTGGCTCGAAGACTGTGACCCATCACGTCAGCCTCCCCTGTCCCACGCACAGCTCAGCCACATGGTGGATTAGCTCATTAAAGAAAGCTCTATATAAACTCGGGACGTCCTGCCTCCGCTCATTTCTGACCTGAGCTCTCTCCTTACCTGCGGTCATGGAGACGGCCAAGGTGGTCTTCCGTCTGCCCAGAATTTCTCCTGGATACTTAAGACATGTGAAGGTAAGTGCAGGTTTCTCGTGGTCTCCTGAAGTCCACCCAAGCTTCTGACCAAAGCTCTGGTCAGCACAGCGTGGATTTCCTGCCTGGAGATCAACAGACACATGAGGAACCATTCGTGAGGCTTTAGTTTAATTAGTTGATTTCACACTTTAAACAAAAGTTGTAATATTAATGTTTTATTAGAGCTTTTGAAGTTAACGCAATAACACTAACGCAGCCTCACTTTATTGCGATTGTAATACATAGAGCTGTTAACGCATGTTCTATTCGTCCCTGTGCTCATCAGTAGTTCTGCGTAAAGTGTTAATCACTGTAGAAAACTCTTGGTTTTGAAAATATAGATGTAAACGCAACAAACAATGTAAAACATGTCGAACAACAGTGGCACTATAACCGTAAACAGTATAGAAATGTTGGCCAATCAGAAGCATTTCTGTTTCCAGTAGGCGTGTGAAAATAAACACAGCTCACAATTTTGAGGAAAATTATGCAAATACAAAAATGCAGTTTAAAAAAACTCTCTTTTCAGGGAACATAACCAAAAAAACCAAAAGTTTAATAAAAATACGCAGCTATGTGTAGACAGGGCCTAAGGGTGTGAATAGTTACGGTCAGACTGAGTTTCATTCTCACCGTAGTTCATCCAGGATAAGATCTCACATGCAGGACAAACACAGACTAAACTGGACAGAGCTCCACCCAAACGATGGACCAATCAGCCTCCAACCAATGAACAGTAGCAGCTGCTGAATGGAGCCACAGCTGCAGCCAATCAACATAGAGGACGAAGTTCTGCACCACATCCTTCACTTCCATTGGCCCATCTTATGACCCTGACCTTTCAGATCCAACGAGAAGGTGAAACTAGCTGAGGGGGTGGAGCTCACAGGGAGGGTGGAGCTTACCGCTGATTATTGAACATCACTAGACCTCACAGCCTTGAACTCCCTCAGTTTCTCCTTAACACCATCACTACATTTAGTGTAAAACATGTATCTACACTTTACACCTCACATTTCACTTACACATCTTTTCCTGGTATAAAATCAGCATTAAAAAATAATTACTTTTGGATTATTAGCGATTAATATAAAATCAACAGATAAATTGCAATTAAATGTTTAAATTGTTTGGTGTCCCATTTAAATAACATTTAAATAAAATTATTATTATTTTTAAATGACGTATCCGAAAAGGCCAGAAACCAGCAAACTGGTGTATAAGTGTGTGCGTGTGTCTGTGCGTGTGTGTCTGTGTGTGTGTGTGTGTATGTGTGTGTGTGTGTGTGTGTGTGTGTGTGTGTGGTGTGGTGTTTCTCCCAGGCACAGGCCTCCACGCCGAGTGTGGAGGTGAGAGGAGTCGTGTGCGCGTCTCCTCGGTTCGCTCTGCTCTTGGGAGTCGTTGGCCTCGGCCTGTCCAGTTACAGCTCCAGACAGCTGACCGTCCACCATAAGCCCGGCTCACGGATCCTCCGCTGACCAGCCACCGGCCGCAGAGTGTGTCTCAGAGGAGGATCCGGATCTCCTCCTGGGCCGGGAGCAGGTGTGTCTCACTGCACTGAAGATCAGGTGAAGATCAGAGAGTTATTGACTATGGAGGTTCCAGACGGAGCTGAAGCTGATGTTCCACAGAGCAGTAACTCTCAGGACGTCGCTCCTCCTCTTGTGTAGAGTCCAGCGCGCTGGTTCGAAAAGCCCAGTAGCCACAACTGAGACATACACTGATCAGCCATAACATTAAGACCACTCTTACTGGGGGGTGGTCTCTGTGCTGGAAGCAGGAGCATAGGGATCTGAGGCCTGATTATAATGAAGTATCTCCAGAACAGCAGGTTTTGTGGAGTGTTCCAGGTCTGCAGTATTTAGAACCTTCCAGAAGTGTCCCAAGGAAGGACAACTGGTGAATCATGGGCACCCAAGGCTTATTACTAGCTACTGCAGCACAAAAAGCGAGTGATGGCTCAGATAGAAAGGGTGTTAAGAGGAATAAAGGTGAGCGACCCAAGCAATATTAGTCAGACGGTTTTAATGTTATGGCTGATCTGTGTATAATATTGTGTTTTAAAATAAAATGTATTTTCATTGTAAGTATGATTATTATTATTATTAAAATCATAATAATCTTTGCCTTTGTGTACATTTTAAATCAGCAAATGTTTTGGATGATGGTCATGTGAAGGGTGTGGGCAGTGTTAGTCTTATTCAAACTCATCCATGGTCACTATTTTAAAGTAAAGTGTACTATACGGTCTACTGGGGCAACCATAAGAAAGTTCTGTGCAGTACATCTTTACAGTCAAATTATTCATAAATACTAAATACTGTAAATAACACCATTTACTTTTTAAGGCCTTGCCCACATGAGCATTGTGTGTTGACCTGTGGGGGCAGTAGTGAGTGAGTCCAGACTGTAATGTTGTGTGTTGACCTGTGGGGGCAGTAGT
>JBBIGC010000152.1:1994906-2005703 GCA_037576955.1 Lepidarchus adonis
TCTGACATCATGAGTAGTGCACAGGTGAACCTTATACTGCCCACAATAAAAGGCCACCCTGGAATGTGCAGTTTTTTTGCTTTATTAGGGGTCAGGGGACTCAGAACCGGTCAGTATCTGGTGTGACCACCATTTGCCTCATGCAGTGCAACACACATCTTCTTCGCATAGAGTTTATCAGATTGTCAATTGTCAATTATATGCATTGAGTCATACAGTGTCAGAAACCACATAAGCAAGACTATTAGAAATGACTGAACACCTACACAAACTTACACTGTCTTATAAGCTGCTATTACGTTCTTGCTGCATTGGCCATGTAGCTTCATTGCAAAATTAAAAAATAAAAAATCAAACATGCTTTTCACTATATTTGGAAAAGGAGTAAAACAAGGCTATACGTGTAAAGCTACACAACATTATTATATCCATGCAGTGACAGCAAATATCAATATTTATCTAATATTTTTTGTAATAGTTTATCACTTTATTCTATTTTTGCCTTACTTTATCTTACCTGTAACTTTTTAAGCAACTTCTTACTTACTGTTTTTCTAAATACTCTGTTTGCTGTCCTGCTGCTGTAACGATGTGGAATTTCCCCACTTGTGGGACAATAAAGGATCATCTTATCTTATCTTATTTAATTTCAGCATTTTAAAAATACACTTAATAGACTATAGTATGTGGTCCATACGTATACACCATACAAGAGGGCACAAAAAATGTTCTTTAACATTAATCACAGCAAAAATAGAAAAAAAAGTCAAAATTGCCAAGACATTCTCACTGCTTTCAAGCTGAAGAACCTCAGTAAAATTGTTTTGTGGCCCAAACATTGCACCAACACCTCTTTAATGATTTCGCACCATTCAGGTGTGTTCAAACCCCAGTTGTTGTTTTTTTTTTAATGTGCATTCATGATTGAAATCTGGTTATTGTTATAATCTGAAAATGATTAAAGTAAAAATCTTCTCAGGGCCATTTTTACCTTTGAGAGAGTGAGGAAACCGTCTGATGCCAGCACCTCAGGGGCATGTCGGTCCATGTAGGCACAGCAGGCGGCACTGAGCGCACTCAGCGTGTACAGTGTGGCCACATCAAACACCAGGCACACGTTGTGGGTGTTTAGGATGGTTCGCAGAAACTCAGAAGTGGAGTCCTCCAGCAGCTGCAGGCCGTATCGATGCGCTAAACCCAGAAAGTCCAGCAGAACCTCCTCCCGAGCTGCACTGAGGCTGACCCGGCCTGTGTAGATATAACCCAGCAGCATGGAAAAGGCCTCCGCTCGAGTCTCCTCCAGACAGACCTCCGCCTGAGGCTGAGACTCCTTCATTCCACCATACAACAGCGCTCTGGGAGGAGAGAGCAGCAGGAGACATGAGCAGGAGGAGATACAGTATATTAACTAATAACATTCATTTAGAATAATATTCATAATAATAAACATTCATAATAATATTCATTTTGCTTTTACAATTTCTTAAAACACAATCTGTCACAATAGAAATATTGTCTCTCCAATTAACAGTCACATTGTAACTGAGAAAATGAATATATTAAATGTACAAGGGAACAGCATTTACCTCCAAGTCAATCACACCCCCGTGAAATACTGATACACTGATAGACAATCAATTTCACATGATGTTGTGTAAATGGAATAGACAATGGAAATTACAAGACATCCCCAATAAAGGAGTGACTGGGGTGTGTCAGCAGTTCCTGCAAGATGAAGGCATTGATGCTATGGACTGTTCCGCCAGTTCCCCAGACCTGAATCCAATGAGCACATCTGGGACATCATGTCTCGCTCCATCCACCAACACCACATTGTACCACAGACTGTCCAGGAGTTGGCGGATGCCTTAATCAGGAGACCATCCACCACCTCATCAGGAGGTCATACAAGCACATGGAGGCCACACACTAGAGGTGGGAATTGCAGGGTATCTCACGATACGATACAATATGCGATATGTGGCCCACGATAACGATAATATGTGGTATTGTGGTATCACGATAATCGATTTCAACTGTTGCAGTTTCAAAGTTTAGAGCAAAACAAGCATCTTCTTCTGCTCTCCAAGTCAATCAATCAATCAAGTCGAGCAGCGCCACCCAGAGGAGAGGAGAGGTAGCGACGCCGGTGAGTCAAAATGGTGGCAAATTTAAATATCGATATTGCCGCTCATTAAATTGGTATATTTTACAGCTTTTAACCCATCAGGCTGCTCATGTGATACATGTTTCTGATCAAATCTACTATTTTACACCGTACTCAATCAGCAAACGGACACAAAATGTGACAAAATTGCAGCTAAAACTATACAGAAGTTTTCTAACGTGATTATTTCATTGTCTTTATGTGAGCAAAGTCGCTCCTGCAGTGTCCAGCACAGGGTAGTAGCTCCTCTCCTCAAACACTCTCACTACACCTGGCAATGAACAGGTGAGTAGAACAAGGTGTGCTTGAGTAGGGTCATCACCAAACTGTGCTGGGCACAGGCCTGGGCATCCCTGGTGTATATGATCAATATCACTGCATCAGCCTGTAGAGATCAGCTGATAATCATACTCACTGTGTTAACATGATGTAAATATTGATGAAATGAGGCATAAAATTTAAATGATGATATACTGTTAAATGAGGCTCAGTAAAATCCCACTGTGATTTAAGATCAGAGATTTTAGAAATGTGCGAGACGTTTTTGACCAGTGGAGACCCAGCTTTACCCTGTTACCTGAAATAGTGACATCGCGCTGCCAGAATGACGCGGTGTGCAGGAAAGCGCTTCTCCTCCACCACGAAAGTCACATCGCTGTACTCCTCCCCCGGGATAAGAGCTCCCAACTGCTCAGACAGCAGGTCAACATGATCGATCTCCGACACAGAGCCCAGCGGGCGTAGCGGGTGGCTGCTGCTGCTCATGGCTGCTGCTGCTGCTGCTGTATCATCTGTCAAGACAATAAGGCACAAGAACAAGAAAAAGTGATCAACAAGCTGCAAACAGGAAAGTCACTGAACAGCCACCAAGTCTGGTCCAGAGGTCGCAGTCCAGTCTATGGGGAGTCTCCATTGTCCCGTACACAAAAATATGTTAATTACGGACTCCTCTCAGCCTCATTAACAGAGAGCAATTTTCTTTTATGTATGTATGTATGTATGTACAGAGGTGGACAGTAACAAAGTACATTTACTTGAGTACAGTTTTTGAGTATCTGTAATTTACTTCAGTAGTCTTTTCTTGGAAACTTTTATTTTTGTAACAAGCATCACATGATCTGTCAATCACATGAGCTACAGCAAAACTTCAGCTAACAAATCACCAAGTTAGCAGCTTCCAGTTTATTTCTCCTACAGAAAGGGTCTAAAAACGAGTGAGGGAACTGGACCAAGTAAGAAACCAAAATCAAACTGTTCATTAAAAATAACAACACTGACTACCCACCAAAAACCTTATTTTATTGTATTCATTAAAATTACAGTTTTTATTCCATATTCTACTTATCCCACCATAGTATTTTATCTTTTATTATTTTTTACCTTAGAGTATTTTTATCTTACTCTGTATGTTATTTTATGTCTGTATTGTCTCCATGTTGCATAAACAATTTCCTCTGGGACAATAACATTTTTCTGATTCAGATTTTTTTATGACAATTAATTATAAACAACGACTTCACATAAATGAATTCATAACAATATACTTAGTTTTTTCTCTTTCACTGATTCACACAAAAGTAATATGAACTAATAGCGTCACCTTGTGGAGCATGTTCCCGTCTAATATTAAACTGCTACATAAATATTTGAAATATAGAACATGTACTCTTTTCCACAATCCAAGCTTAAATATTTCACTTGAGACTGTGTAAAACAGAACAAAATATTACTGAATGTCAGTGCAACTTACTATTAAGAAGATATAATGGGAAGGAAGTGAGTTTTCTGCCAACCTGTCCATTTTTTATTTGTAAAAAATAAACTTTAATAATAAACAATTGCGATGGTTAATCTTCTGCTAAAATGTTATGCTTGTGACAGGGACACACTTATTTTAATACCCTTTTTTTTTTTTAAGTTGCCTTTAGTTGAAGTTGTTCTCTTATACAGTATTAATGTAAATTCCTACTGAGACTAAAGAAAACCTGCTTGACATTTTGGTTGGGTTCCTAACAAAGGTGAAGCACATAATCACCATTTAACTGAACATCATCAAAAAGAGGAGTGTGTTATACATTACTAGTAGGAACACACACCTCTCATTTAGATTACAATGGGCCAGTTTACCACACCCAGTTACATCATGTCTTGGCCAAAAATTACAAATAAGGGTGAATCATCCTTCAGAACCAGACAGACAACCAGAATACTGATCTAAAAGTGAGCCTGAAGCTGAAAAAACTGATCTAAAACTGGAGAGTCCAATCCAGAGGTGAAACTAATGGGTTTCTGACGATGTCCTTCTGTTTGAATGACCTAGAATTTCAGCCTTCTGTACTAAAACTGCAATTGCCTTTTCAATGTTTTGTATACACTGCACACCTGTATACCGTGCACATGTTGTTGCATAGTATTAATGCATCACTATCAATAACAACAGTAACTGTGATTGTAAGACTGACAATTATGCAAAACTATTATTAATGCAACAATTCTGTATTGTTTTACACTTTAAGTACAGCAAACACAATGTACAATTGCTTTGGTATTTAAATATATTCCTTATATAATTCAATTTATGTTTAATTTTATGGATCTTATCTGCGTCTGATCTGAGCCTGAGCTTTGACAGCTCCTCCAACATCACGAACAGCAAACAATTCCTCGGTAAAAACAACGCTTCATATTCCGTTTCAAAGCTTATGTAAACGCTTATGTATATGTCTAAACCTTCTAATGTCTAAACGATCTAAATAAAATATGATTATATAAACACGCCGGGTTTGTCTTAAATAGCCGAGATGCTCAAAACTGAAGCTACAAATATGATGTTTCTCCTACCAGCGCCCTGCTGCACCTCTACGTCCACCACAAGTTCTCTTTCCCAGGTGTCGGGTTTACCTTCACCATAAAGGTAAATAAAAACGCAAATTTCCCCAAATAAATTCCACAAATGTAGCTGTTTAATGACTGAAATGTGAAACCACAATCAAATAAACATCACAAGCGTCCGGAAGCGGCACACAGCCCCTGTAACCCGGATGTTTTTGTGACGACGTGGATAACGTTTCAGCATAGCGCCCTCTGAGGTCGTGGAGTCGAAATTACACACACCACGGCGACATACAGCTCCTCGTTAACTTCAAACGTATGTGCTGTTTACATTTTTGTAAGGTGATTTCTGATTTCTTCTCATTCCCCAGCGTTATTTATGTATTGTTTGATTTATTCGTGTATATTGTTTGCTTACCGTGTTATTGAAATAAATAATAAAATAAACTACAGCCTCAAATTAAGCCATGAAGAAACTTTTCATGAAGTGTTCTTCATGTAAAAGTGTTCTCTACTATATTTATCTTCCAGATAGCCTCCAGAAGTTCCTTAAGGTTCGTATAACAATGGTGGATGTTATACATATCTAAATAAACACGCCTGAGTAAGATCACATGACAAAAACGTTATTTTCACATACTGACCTCTAATGTTTCATTCTATATTTTAGTGTTAAAAAAAATTATTTTATCTTATTTTTTTAAAAAGTATTTATAAATTTATAATTATTTCACAGTAAACACAGAGAAGAACCATGTAGTTCAGGCACAGTAGATGCCTTTAAGACCCTTACAGATTCACTCTTTGGAAACTAAATATAATTATAATAAATAAAATGTAAAAATCAACAATAATAACAATAAAAAATGTCTCTATTTTTTTATTGTTGTTATTGTTGATGCTTTTTTGAATGGTCCTGTTATATGAACTAAATAGCTTTACTTTGTATATTTAGGCTACTCAGTGTGTAACGGAACTGCAGCTTAGCTGGAGATGTTGTGAACATTTTAAAGAATACAACAATAAATAAAAAAAATTGCCATTGGATGTTGATCTTCCCATAAAAATGAGAAAGTATGACTCAAACATGTGAATAATGGTAAAAATGTAAAAACAAAATAAAACACAATGACACTCTTATTTTGACACACAAACATTCTGCTGCTTTCAGGACAAAACCCATTGCCTCCAGTTTTGTTGTTCATACTGTGTAAACAACAGAAATGGTGTGCAGTTACTTATAAATGCTGTACCATATTTCCCCAACAATAGGCCACGGCTTGTACACTTATTTTACAAACCTGGTGTTGTGTGAGTCTTGTTTAAATGAGGCGGTTTATCTAAACACATGAACACATTCGCTAAAGGTGTAATTCAGTATAAAAAGACGACATCCCCAAACAATGAGTTGAATTTAAATGTACTGCAGCAACGAACAGCTCGAAAAGCAACGCAAAGCAAAGACAGGTCAGTATATAACACAGGACATCGAAACACCATTGTTTACCTCCAATTTCCCCAGGAAACCGGAAACAAACAATTTATTCACCGGGATTAGCATCGGTTAGCAGTTAGCCTAGCCGCCATGGTCGTCCTCTGTGCACCAAAATACACAGACTCTCTGTATGTACTAAAATATATGTGGTTGTAGAGTTTAGCTTATCTTTGAGTTTTAAACATAAATGAGCATTTTCTGCAGCTTATATAATGGGGTTTATAAATGTTGGGGAATTATGGTATTCACTTCTGTCAAAGTAATGTGTGAAATGAATGCGATATGTTTCTATAATTGAAATACCAAAAAGATTTAGCACCTGTTGTTTTTTAAAGTAAAAATCTACAGAGACACACTTCTGCACATTTACCACAGTTACTGTTTATTTACTGAATTTAACATACTAGTAATGAATGAAACACAAATGCAAAAGTTATGGCTTAATATTTTATTTTTGCATGCTCAGTGGGTGTGGCTAAGTTCCTGAAAGGGCGGGACTAAGTGACTGTAGACTGAATGGGCGGGGCTAAACACCTTGGCAGATGTATTTCCATTTACAGAATTGTGAAAACATTTGCATATAATACAGTTCATCACATTTTTATGGAACATAAATAAAGAACAACGGCTCAGAGACACTGTAACAGAAGCTGTACAGGGACAGAGAAAGACTAGGGTGTCATACAGTTTGGGGTTAAACATGGCGGAGCTGTTAGAGGCATCACCCTGTGTCTGAAGCTTCACTCTGAACGGTCTTGTTTCTCTGGTTCCAAGGTAATGGACACCATGTTGTTTGGGCTCAGAATCTCAATCCAGTAGCCGTCCGGGTCCTGTATGAACGCTAGTCCCTTCATCTTGCCTGTGAAAATATAAAATCTTGATCAGAATTGTTTTTACAAAAGATTCATCAACCAGCTGCACTTGCTTTACAGCATCTGTTCAAACCACAGTGGAGCACTGCTTTAAATGTAGGGCTGCTCTTGAGTCCGCGGTCAACAGTTGGAACAGTTTTGTTGGAACCGTCCTAAATACCCCCTGACCCCCCACCTGCCCCCTGCCCCCTTTAAAAAACCGCTTACAGCTAAACCTGTTCACATTCAGTCAACCCCGTTAGCGCGCCGCTATTTGCTCGGGGCCTATCGAAACGTATTAAAGACGTACGCCGACTAACAAATGAAGAAGTAAAAGTGTCAGCGATATCCTGCGGCGTCTTTTTCAAGTTATATACCGTGACAGATGCACGTTTCCTTTTTTGTTCACCAGTCAGACAATGCAACTTTAATTTCATTTACTTTTTGGGTCTAATTCACAAACGTGTACACAAACTCAGAATGGAAGCTGCCACTAATACTGTCATAGTCATCAGGCTGAAATCAAAATGTAAAATGCGATTGATCATACTAGCGGAGGCGGAGCATGGACCAACCGCCCAGCTGTCAGTCAAACAGCAGGTTTCCTGTGTTGATTGATGGTCCAGACACCAACCAGACTGAGGATGCATCAGTGTCCGGTGTATGTTAGCGTCGCCCACCAACCAATCAACAGCAGCCTGTAGAATTAGCACGACTGACCATTTAATAGGCTACAGCGCTAACATGGACCCAGGTTTGGCGAGCTATAGAGGGAGAAATGCAGACACTTTGTGAGTTGTGGCGAGAGTGAGGTTGGTGGCTTAAGGAGGTAAAGAAGATGGAAGGAGATCTGTTCTGCAGCCTTTCATGGTGAGAAGCAAGTTTGCTGAGATAACGGGGGTGAGCTTACAGGGTTTGACTGTATTTTCTAGATGCTCCAACGAAACACGACTGAGGATTTGTGTGTGTTCTGTTATTTGTTTGGTGGATGAGGTGGAAGCCTGTGATTGGCCACATGTTCAAAATCCGCACCCGTCTCCTGAGGTGAAGTAAAAGTCGGAGGAGCAGTGAAGTGGGGACGGTACTTTGCTCAAGGGTTCCTCAGTGGAACCTGTGACCTTCTGATCCTGGGGCAAAGTCTTAACCACATAAGAGCCCAACTCTTAGCTTCACACTTAAACACACAGCAGAACCTACAGCAGAACATACAGTAGAACATACAGTAGAACACCTGGGGGTTCGATGAATAACGCTTGCTAGTTCAACATTTTTGCATACATATTCGAGATATATTACATAAATATTTTTTGTTTACAAATGCAGTTAAATTTGGTTGATTTCACTTATTATATCACTTACTCCCCTGCTCGCTCTTCAAGGTCCACTAATAGTAATATAATAATATTAAATATAATAATATAAAATATTATTATTATTATTATTATTATTATTATTATAAATATTATATTTAACCCTAACCATAAAATATAAATATTAACTTCCCTTTTTTAAAAATTTAATACAACATGGGGGGCTTGTGTGAAATGGCATTTCGATACATTGTGTACTGTGTATATTGTTGTATTGGCAATAAACCTCATTTGAATATACAGGGGTCTTCCACTTACCATGCACTCAGCTTCCGATGTTTCATGGTTACAATGCTGCACCACGTTTTTTAAAGATGGGAAAGTCAAAGTAAAAGTGAAAGTAAATCTAATAAAACGCTCAGAAAAGTGCAAAACAGAGTCTAAGGTGACTGAGTGTCTCCCTCCGGTGGACTGACAGAGGAATATCCCCATGAAATTACCCAGACATTTATGTAACGGGGTTTATGTCAAAATTCGAGGACCCCTGTATGTTTTTTCCCTTAAAGTTGTCAATTGAGGTTAAAAACTGCCTCCTTTTGGTCACTTTTTATAAGCTGACAAGAAGGAAAGGAACAGGGAGTAGGTTTATATTAGACACAAGGTCGGTTATGTGTTTAATGCATTTAGAACCAGCTTGAAACCATATGTCTGTATGTACAACTGTTTATTTTATTTTTACTGAATCTGTGTAGCTTGTCTGAAAGTAATGTATTTGAGTTAATTTATTGAATTAATTATGTTAGCTAGCTTGCTTTACTATTATAATTTATAATCAATCAAACTAAAATCATTTGTGATCAAATGCGAAAAAGATTATTCCTCTTGCATATTGCAGTTTTACAAAAAGACAAAGAAAATCAACTTGTGTATTTACACTGTTGTTGGACATTCAAACAAAGAAGTCGTTCTTTTGTTTTTCTTCTCATAGCTGTCTGGTTAACACAAGTGTGAGGACAGAACAGTCAAAAAGTCAGGAAGGAAGATCACTCCCCTCTGTATGATGAAAATACATGGGTTCTTCATGAAGATAAAGATAAAGATCAATTGGAAAACAAACTATACGTGGACATGGAAAAAGGAACAGATGAGATCGATGTCTAAAGAAGGACGAGAGAATGATGGGGGTGTAAGAATCAAAAAACTACATAAACATACGGTGAGAAACACAAGGGAAGTTAAAATAAGAGAATAAAACAGATAGAGGTGTAGAAAGACAACTGGTAACTATTCCCAATCTTAAAAACTAAGTTTTGATTATGGAAGGTGTGTAAACTGCATATGGAGGAAAGTCTGGAGGAGGCAAAGCTAAAAGAGGCAAACATTTAACACAACGTCTGTACAAGGACTCACCTTCATCAGGCTTTTTCATAAATGTGACCCCCAGTTCTTCAAAGACTTTACAGGCAGCGTATACATCTGGAACAGCTATGCCTATATGACCTGTAAAAAGAAGATACTGTGAGAAAAACAGCACAGAAAATGACAAAATCAGAGTAAAAATCTGAATTTGAATCTAAATATATGAATCTGAATCAGTTTCAGAGTCAAACTCCAAATTAGAGTCAAAAATGAATCAGAGTCAAAAATCAAGATGCTCGATTTGTCAAATACTAGGTTATACAAGTATGACCAGCAGTGAAATGTAACCCAGTGTGCTCCGTGGACCATACAGAGTAGAAAATAGGAAGATAGAAGTAGATAGAAATAGAGATCAATGAAAGATAGAAATAGAGATCAATAAAACTAAAGAAAATATATATATATACACATCTGAATCAGTATTAGAATCAGAGTCAAAAATCTGAATCAGTATTAGAATCAGAGTCAAAAATCTGAATCAGAGTCAAAAATCTGAATCAGTATTAGAATCAGAGTCAAAAATCTGAATCAGAGTCAAAAATCTGAATCAGTATTAGAATCAGAGTCAAAAGTCTGAATCTGAGTCAAAAATCTGAATCAGTATTAGAATCTGAATCAGAGTCAAAAGTCTGAATCTGAGTCAAAAATCTGAATCAGTATTAGAATCAGAGTCAAAAATCTGAATCAGTATTAGAATCAGAGTCAAAAATCTGAATCAGAGTC
>JBBIGC010000152.1:2040451-2051659 GCA_037576955.1 Lepidarchus adonis
CAGGGTGAACCTGCTCTCGTCTGTAAAAAGTACAGGGCGCCAGTGGTGGACTTGCCAATTCTGGTGTTCTTGAGCAATTGCCAGTCGAGCTCCACGGTGCTGGGCAGTGAGCACAGTTCGAGAATAACCGCCAGTCTCCTGAAATCTCCTCCATGTTCTGGAGATTGTGCTGAGAGACACATTAAACCTTCTTGCTGCAGCACGTGTGGATGTCCCATCCTGGAGAAGTTGGACAACCTGTGCAACTCCTGTAGGGTTAAGGAATCGCCTCATACTGCCAGTAGAGATAATTACTCAAGCCAAAACTAGCACGAGTGGAAAATCAGCCAAAAAAGATCAAGAGGGAGAAACATTAAATGACCTCCACATGTAAAACCAGTCCTGTTTTGAGGGTTCTCTAATTGTTGTCACTAACCCTAACCCTAACCCGTCGTGAAGTCCATGAACACCAATACAGCTGAAAGTGATTAACAATGGCCTCAGCTGCTTAACCAACCAGAAAATTATCAGACAGGTTTAATTGATTTCATGCCAGGCCCAATAAAAAAAGTGCTCCTTTAATTTTTGTGAGCAGTGTAGTATGTTTTTCAAAAATGAAAATATAATTCTCAATAGGATTGAGGTCAGGGGAGGATGGGGACCACACCACAAGTTTCTCCCTTATAACGTCAATAGTAGCCAATGATGTAGAGGTTTTCCTTGCAACAAGATAATTTTATTATGAAGTAGCACGGTTCTTCTATTTGTAGAAGAAAGAGGTCAGTCAGAAACTCCACATACTTTTCAGAGGTCATTTTCATACCTTCAGGGGCCGACCAGCTCTCTCCCCATGGTTCCAGCCCAACTGCTTTGCTGGGGCATGGTGGCCGAGCAGCAACCATCCACCACTCCATCTATCTGCACCATCCAGGGTTGCACAGCGCTGATCAGTAAACAAGACTGTTTGATAATGAGTTTTCATGTCGTTCTGAACCCACTGCAGCCGTTTCTGCTTGTGAGCACTGGTTAGGGGCTGAATAGAAGGTTTCTGCAGAACTGTAAACCTCTGGAGGATCCTCCACCTTGATGTTGGCGGGACTCCAGAGGCACCAGCAGCTTTAAATACCTGTTTGCTGCTCTGTAATGGCATTTTAGCCATTTTAATCCGACATATTTGTCTGACAGAAAACTTCCTCATTGTGCTTTTATCCGTGACCTTGGACTGATTATCACACTCAAGTTTTTCTGAAATATTTAAGGTTTTCATATTTTGTCCAAGACATTCAACTATTTCACGCTTTTCAGCAACAGAGAGATACTTTTTATTTCCCATATTACTTGAAAATGGGGATCTGCTTAATAATGTAGAAGCTTCCTTACTTGGGCTCACCTGGTGAACTAAATATCACAGGTGTCTGAGATTGATTTCAGTGATCCAAAGAGCCCTTTAACCTTTATGAATACAATTTGCATAATAATTTGGAATGCAGTGTATTTTAAGAAATGTTTGTTTCTTTATTAAACCATTTTTAAAACAATGTAGATTCAGTTTGTGGAGCAGAACTCACTCAGAAGTGGAGGGTTTCTAGGACCCCAGAGTAAAGAGGCAAATGTATTTTTCATGGCAGCACCAGACTCGTTGTTCTCTTTCCTTCTCTTCTCTTTGTGGGCACAAGAGAATGTAAGCTGACTCGTGAGCTTATGTACCTCATGCAGTATGGTCTTTATATCCAGGGCGTCCCGCGAGGCCTTCCATGTGACCTCGTTGAAAGGAAATGTCAGTATGAAATCCCCCACGCGATGCGATGGTACGGTCCTGTCGCGAGTCCTCTGGTCCCATGAGAACGCGGGGGGTTTGTATTTATGGGCATGAATGGCAGGTAACCTGTATGCATTCATTGAGTGTCTTGATACGTTCCTGTGGTTATATGTATAGTCCTCGAGTAGAGTCACATCTTCACGTCTCGCCCAGTAAGCTAGGCCTTCCATTTGCTTAAAGAGAGGGCTCACTTTGTTTCCGTCAACAATGATGGCCTTTATATTAGCACAGGCTGGAGGAAGAGCAAAGTCTACAGCATTGATGCCTCTGTCCAATGATGGACACTTGTGATTTTCGCCTTTTGAAGATGTTACGTTCGACTCCCTTTGCCTCTTGTTTTCATGCAATGACTTCACGTTTAGAAATGTCGCAGGGTCCCTTGTTATTAATGACGGGCCGCCTGAACAGCAGGCTCGTCTGTGTCTCTGTCTGAGACATCCTCTTTGTCGCAGACTGTCGGACATCTTGTAATTCATCAGGTCAATGAGGTCGTTAATCATTCCTTTCTTGACCATGATATCAGCAGGGCAGTCCAGAGAGAGTGCAGGGCTGTAATTGACCTCCAACAGCCATGGCTTTAGGTTGGAATCAATGAGGATGTCAAAGCCAAACAGTTCCAGACAGTTAGGACTGGAGGGGATGGAAGGGGCGATGGTCAGCAGGGTCAGCGTCACTATGTTGGTGATCTTTTGCCAGAGCAGAAGTTCGTCAATCCCTTGGCTGTGAAGAAAGCTGCGGAACTTGCTGAAGGTCCACTTGCAGCCCTGACCTACTCGTTCTTTATCCGTGGTGTAGAACGGGCCGAATTTGTTGATGCTGGTGTTCGTCAGGTGAGAGAAGAGGTTGTCCAGGGACGCAAGGTTGTACTTCTCTGTCGCAAAACGCACCAAGCCCTCTTGGTGCATGTAGATGGTGAGAGGACAGAAGCTCTTCACACACACATAGATGCGCAAGTCAAATTTGTAGCCTGAGATCAGAAGAGGGCTGCTGATATACTTCTGTACAATAACAGGTGAATCGTAAGCCAAGTGCTTGATGTCCTCAAAGATAAAGATGCCTCTCCCTCGCGAGAGATCCACAGGCTTACAGATCCAGTACCCTACAGTTTCCATCCGAGTCTTTGTGTACTCCTCCAGAAACCTGGTGTAGTCGTTTGGGAGGATGAAGGCCATGGGGCTGAAGCAATATAGAGCAGGGCCATACGAGCCCCTCATTCTTCTCAGGTTGCGGGCCAGGCAGTCCTTGCGTGAGATGCTCGCCGTTTTAGGGTGATGGTTCAGCCTCTGCCAGGGCAAGAGGTTCTCATAGTCGCGGCTGCGGAAGGGTGAGGTGCGCCAATAGAGGTTCCAGTCCCCTTCCTCCTGCTCCCGGGGGTCATACTCTTCCCAGCCACGCTCCAGCAGCACCTCCCGCACCACCTCCGGGGCATTCTCGTGGAGCCGAAACACCAATGGAGCGGTACCATAGACCTCTACAGCCATGGAGGAAATCCCACTGCTTTCATGAAGAAATAGCTAGGCATAAAAGAAAACAAGAAACCTTTGGTTAGTGAGTTCAGGTGAGAGGATAACGAGGACTAAGCTTGCTATTGGCCTGCACATGTTATGGGCTCCCAACACACCTGGGCCAACCAAACAGGCATTTGAAACCTGAGCTGTAAAATAGGGTCAGAAGGCCTCCAGGATCAGGACTGGGACAAACAGCACTAAGGTAGATATTGGCCCTGAGCAATCAAGGAGTAGTAGAGTCACCTTAACCATGTGCAGTAAAGCACACAGTCGGAATAATGTCCTCCAGGACCAAAGGTGCAACATGCAAGACAACAGGACACCAGGACAGTTAGACTGCACTTCAGACAGATCACATGTGGATAAATGGGAGGGGGGTGAAAAATACCTGTACTCTATATTAAATACTCGAATACCTGTACAAATATATAAATACGAAAATTATTAAATTAAATTAAATTAAATTCAGTTTTATTTCTATAGCGCTTTTTACAAAAGATATCGTCATAAAGCAGCTTTACAAGGTTCAGGTCCGAGCCCCTAATGAGCCAAAGGCGACAGAGGCAAGAAACACTCCCTGAACTAAAGGAGGAACCTTGGGAGGAACCAAAGCTCAGTAGGGGAACCCATCCTCCTCTGGCCGACACTGGATAATAGTTAATGAACAACCATAGTACAATTTTTTTGCATTAAATTGCATTAAAATCTGAACTGTGGTACATCTGTTCTGTAAAAGCCCATAAAAAAACACTGACCTGGGCTCATGGGTTAATCCCAGATTTAACTTAATTTCACTGTATTCAGATTATGCATCAGTGTGAACTCACCTCAACTGCAGATGCTTCTTCACATTGGACTCTTAATCTTATTTGTTCATAGTTTTGTTCTCTTTTTATCACTCAACCAGAGGAGGATGGGTTCCCCTTCTGAGCCTTGGTTCCTCTCAAGGTTTCTTCCTATAATTAGGGAGTTTATAAGTCGCCTTTGGCTCATTGGGGCTCAGAACCGGCTTCTGTAAACTCTGTAAAGCTGCTTTGTGAAAAAAGTGCTGTATAAATAAAATTTACTTGACTTGAATGTGTCCTCTGCAGTAAACCCAACTCTGACACCTGTCAACACACACCAGGAGCAGGAGCAGTGGGCCCGCGCAGCAGCTATGTGCCTCGCCCAAGGGGGCTTGAGCTGTGCACAAATGCTCTCAAAATCCAACAGGGGGCGCTATAACCCTAAACCATATTGCAATATAGACCAATCAGAAGCCTTGGTGGGGGAACGTCGTTACTGTTTCCTGTAGGTGGCCAAATACAAATACAGTTTTTAATAAAATATCAGTGTTCCTCATCTAAACGCAAAAATTATCATTTCAGTCACACAGTTGTACAGAAGGTCAGCTCTTGACTTATTGTGAATTTTCAAATACCCATTAACCCAAAAGAATATGCTGTGGGGTTCTACACTATTCCCAGAAGTGCCTTTGACTAATTCTGATTTAAGCGACGCTACTGAACATAATGTGGCGGAGCTGAGGATTGGTCGGCCCGAGCGCCGATTTGCATACAGACAGTGACATGGTGTTGGGTTTTATTGTGTTCATTGTGTGGGAATTTGTTGGGGGTGTGTTGAAGGTGTTATTTTGGGTCGTGTTGGGTTGGTTTGTGTGGATTTTCGGGGTGGGTGGCTAGGCGACCATCGCTGGTGCTTCGTGTGGTGACTTCGTACTTCGTAGACCAGCCATCCATCGGTATGTGTGCTTAGGTTATGTGAGTGTGATGAAGGGTTTACTCTGAATGCTCTGAGTGTGACCTCTCCTGCAGAGGGCACACTAGGTTCCCAGAGCTCTTTTAAGAGCTGGTAATAAATTGGAAACGAGCCGTGTCCCATATTCGATAACTAAACCCTTGTGTCAGTCTCCATTATTCCCTCAACAGTTTTTCCACCACTGGAAAAAGGTCACAATATTTTTATAGATGTCCAAGATGCAGTGAATGACAAAGTTAGTTATAAAATTATTAGAAATGTTATTTGTAGCAGCATGCAGCATGATTCTTTGTTAGATGATATTCAGTGAAACAGTGTTCAATAAACACGGCATCAATAACAGCATGAAAGAGGGATCGTACCAAGTTTTTGGAAAAGATTCAGATTAGATATTGTTGACACTTTTTTGTCGAGTTGAAAAGGAAGATGCACAAGATCATGTTGGATGGATCTACAAAGGTTTATTAAGAACAAATTGGAAAATGATGCGTAAATTGACATTTGACTTGATTCTGTATTTTAGCAAAAAATGTTTGACGCCAAACAATGTATTTGTTGTAGAATTATTAAGGATACTAGACAAATATCATATAACTACATTAACAAAATTGAAGAATATGAAAGCAAACTTCTCGTGCTAGTGTACAACTGAAAATAAATAAGAAAACATGAAAGACATTTAAATTCATGACTTCACGATTTCACGTTATATTCACGATTCTTTATTGCCAGGGTAAACAACAAAGTTCCAATGCATTTAAGAAGTAAAGGTTTTAAATAACAAATGAATGTGAATAAATGAAAGCCTTAGAAATGGCTCCCATTTTGTGTACCTCTGGCAATATTTACTTTTTGTCTAAGACGTTGCTGTACCTCATATTATAATCAACAAAAACATTTAAATGTAAACACAAAAAGAGCACACAAAAAGAGCAAATCTCAATTTTCAGCACATCAGAACCTTACACTGAAATGTAAATGTCTCTCTTACCTTCTAAACCAACGCTGTGTTGTTGCCAACGTTTACTTCTTGTTGCCCTGAGCGCAGGTCTGACTGGTTTCTTCAGTGCAGTACAATCCTAATACCGGTGTTTGAACCGCAGTGGACTAAGTGTGTTTTGTTCCTACCCGTATTCCGACAGGACATCACTAACCAATCCAAACGCGGAAAGCAGAAATTAATAGCCAATCCCAGCGCAGAAGGTGATACCTTACTAAACAATCCCAGCGAACTAGATGTTCTTGGAGGCGGGGTTTCAAGCAGGGGCTATTGTTTACTGACGCGGTTTAAGCAGCTGCTACTGGAGTGAACTCGGTCTAGACTTACGTTTTATCCCCCAAAAGGTGCCTTTACATACGTTTAAGTGTGATATTGATGCGATTTGTCATTTTTATTACTATTTGCACATTGTTTAATAATTATTTGCCATATTATCCAGCAAAATAGCATTTTCTCCTCTCACTTATGATTAGGTATTTATTATTTACGTATTTTTCTTTTTATTATTAACCTATATGTTCATATAATTATCTATATAATGAATGTATAATGTATGTGGTAATTTGATGTATTGTTTGCAACAACAAAAAGTAGCAGATGCACTTGGCCTGTATGGAGTGGTGCAGTAGCCGGAAACACGTGACTTCCAAACCGGAAAGTTTTTTCCAACTTCTCGTGCGGTTTGCAAACATTTAAATAAATGAAAAGTTGAAATTGAACATAAAGGGAGGCACATTCATAAAAAAAATTGATATTCCCCAATCAATCAATTTTCAAAACAAGATTTTTTCTTTTGTGAATACACAATTTACTCAAAATTAACAAGTAGTTATCCACAATATTTTTGTTCTGTCTTCCAAGACAACTCCAGAATTATTATCTAAAGATGTAAAGGGTTTAACGTGGAAAATAAAGGTGATAAACCTTATATGTCTATCCAGAGAGCACACTCTTCTTGACAGAAAATAAATGGCTGGAAACAATACTGATAAAAACAATACATTTCTGTCCAAGTTTAATCTTAGTCTCATAAATTCACCTCATGTTTACACCACTATATCACTGGATATACCATTAGTGATCTTCACATGAATCTCCTTGGTCTTTGGAGGGACTGGAGGAATATATATATGAAGTCTGCAAGATCTCTACAGCTGATTCAGAATGCAGCAGCACATTTGATCTTCAACACACTAAAGTTCTCCCACTCCACTACTGTGAACCCTTCACTGGGTTTTTTAATGCTCTCCTACACGGTCCAGCCCCTACATCAAACCACAGGAAACACATTATGCTCAGCTCAGAGCAGCTTGTATTATACAATAGGATGTAATGTAATAGAGCAAAGGGCTGAAAAAGTTGAAGAGTCTGGATGCAGCAGCGGTGTTTAAGTGAGAACATTGTCAGTGATCTTTACTTTGTGTTGATTTTCCAACTGTTCATTGCTGCAGTAAACAGTACTTTTACATTCAACTAATCATTTGGGGATGTCGTCTTTTTGTACTGAATTATACTTTTAGTGAATGTGTTTCATGTTTTTAGATAAATCGCCCCATTTAAACAAGACACCAACACCAGGTTTGGAAAATCAACGTATGAACCGTGTTCGATCGTTGGTGAACGTTGTCAGAATCAAACAGACCACACTTCAGCTGTCAGTGCCATGAGGCTGGCACAAAGTAAGCGTTTAATTCATTTAAATACATTTTAAAGTGCAAGTATGTAATATAAGATGTGCTTTAGATATAGCAATAGAAATACGTACATCATGGTTTGAATTACACACATTTCATTTTACAAACGAGGTAAAAAAAAAAATATGAATCAGATCTCCCTGAAAAAGTTGCACTGATTTAAAAATATCAGTGTCCAGACTGTAAAAAATGGTCAAATATTGAGTTCATGGAAAAAATGTTGATTAACTAGAAGTTTTAAAGGGTTAAAATGTGGTGTCTGTTTCTCCAGCCCCAACCAGAATGTGGTCTCTTGTCCCTGACAGATGCCTTCCGATCTACAAAGTCGTCTGGGCGACAATTTCCTTGGACTCAATCATGCCTTTGGACCCTTTCTCCTCCACGATGCTTTCGATGACTTTCACTGCCGCTGTCGGATGCCTGTACTCGTTGTACTCGACCCACAGGTAAGTGACCATGCTCAGCACCAGAACGCCGATGAGAATGTAGAGTTTGGTGGACAGGCAGAAGAAGGTGCTGTATGCAAAGGCTATGACAAAACCCAGAGACTCCCACATGCGATAGTTGGCAAACGCTGCCTCCTTGTGGTTGGGGAAGAGAGTGCCGTACAGGGCTGTGTGTGGAAAAAGCGGTGGGTTAGAGGTAGACCTTTCCATCACAATTCTTTTCCAATTGCGCAAGGGCTTACCGTTCGTTTGCGTCTGCCATACAGCGTCTGCCACGCCCCAGAGTGCAGGAAACACGAAGAAGACAGGCAGCTCGTCAGGATGAGGCCTCCAGAAGAGCAGGGCCAGCGCTGAGCTGAGGTTAACTACAGCAGCTGGGAGGAGATAGAGAGGTGCTGGGGTTGGTTTTCAGCTGGGACCACTGACCGGCCTAGAACATGGATGTTCAGCACCAATTGGTAGTTCTCCTGATCAAACACCTGGTTCAACGCACCTGTGTTTGGTAAGAGTGTCTGAGGAGGGAGCTACCAAACGATGTTGCCCACCCCTGTTCTAGAAGATGGGCTTTTCCATAGAGCTTCCACATACACATACTATAACACTCATGCAGTTCACATATCTCCTCTGACTCCAAACACACCTGAGCCAGGTAATAAGTGGCTGCGAATTGCTGATGGTGTGTTAAGAGATTGATCCTGTTGAAATGTAAATGAGGAATTGTCCCATATATATTGGGACATTATGTTGGTGGCCACATGCTTTGCCTAATCAGAGATGTTCTTACCCAGGCTGAAGAGAGCGATTCTTCCAGTGTACTGAGCCAGCCTCCCAAACAAATAGGAGCTCACAGAATTCACAGCCCCAAAGCAGATCATCACGAAGCCCACGAAGTGGATTCCCAACGCACAGGTCACATAATTCTGCAGGAGGGGGATAGTAATGAACACGATCTTTAGGCAAAACTGTGCAGTAGTCCCTAATTTTTCATGGGGAGTATGTGATACATAGATAAAATGCTTTTTTTGCAGTTTAAGCCCTAAATAATCCTCACACATAATAATCTTTAAACACTTGTTAGTCACAGTTAACCATGTAAAAAACATGTGCAAGTATATACAGTCAAACCTTGTTAGCTTGCCCCTATTGGTCCGGGCTGTAAATTTGGCAAGAGGCGAGGTTGGGCAGCTGTCCTAATGGGGTAAATACATAGAAGGAAATCTGTCTCGCAGCCTCTCAAGGCAAGAGGAAGGGTTGGCGAGTTACCGGGGGTCGAGCTAATGGGGTTTGACTGTAGTTAATTGAATTTTGTGTATAATTTGTAGAATTATTAAAATTATCGTGAGTACTGTAATGTACATTATACTAACATAGCCTGTGCTAACATTTTCAGTACTGTATGTATGGACACTAGCCTAGCCCATACATATACTGTACTTATACTTTCAGTAGATTTTGCTAGTCTATACCTGTACTGTACTTATACTTTCAGTAAATTACACTAGTCTATACCTATACTGTACTTATACTTTCAGTAGATTACACTAGTATAGCCTATACCTGTACTGTACTTATATTTTCAGTGGATTACACTAGTCTAGCCTACCCTGTACTGTACTTATAGTTTCAGTAGATTACACTATTCTAGTCTATACCTGTACTGCACTTATATTTTCAGTAGATTACACTAGTCTAGCCTATACCTGTACTGTAATTATAAATTCAGTAGATTACACTAGTCTAGTCTATACCTGTACTGTACTTATATTTTACAATTAGAAAAACAACGTAGAAACAAGAACCAACACCACATGAGAAATTAAAACTAAACATGACACGGAACACCTGGGTGTGGGCGCTGACATAAAACGAGCGACAGGTGAACAGATTAACAGGTGGAGCTAACAAAAACACGAGGACTTAAATATGTAGCACTACAAACTAATCAAATCAGACATATGGCACCGGTGACACATGACATGTTAAAAGGCTCATATGCTGCAAATCTCATGTGTTCATTATTTTCTCCATCCGTCTTAATTTCTCCTAATTACATTTATACTCATACATTACACATTGTTCATTTCACACCACATATAGTCCATAGTAAACAGCTGCTGGTGCCATCATGATAAAATTTGTATTATTGTATGTATGTATTGTATGTCTAGTGTCAAAGCTCTGTGATGTCTGTCAGATAGTAATGTTAATGTACCCTATATAGTTCATGTTGTAGCCCTCGCTGTCTGTATTAATGACTAATAGGGAATGTGTTGGACTCTTTCTAGTTCTCCCAGATAGTATTGTACCCTATATAGTTCATGTTGTAGCTCTCACTGTCTGTATTAATGACTAAGAGGAATGTGTTGGACTC
Organism: Lepidarchus adonis; assembly: GCA_037576955.1. Classification (NCBI taxonomy): domain Eukaryota; kingdom Metazoa; phylum Chordata; class Actinopteri; order Characiformes; family Lepidarchidae; genus Lepidarchus; species Lepidarchus adonis. The sequence goes on from JBBIGC010000152.1 coordinate 2,051,027, forward strand.
TTTCTAGTTCTCCCAGATAGTATTGTACCCTATATAGTTCATGTTTCTCGCTGTCTGTATTAATGACTAAGAGGAATGTGTTGGACTCTTTCTAGTTCTCCCAGATAGTAATGTACCCTATATAGTTCATGCTGTAGCTCTCACTGTCTGTATTAATGTCTAAGAGAAATGTGTTGAACTCTTTTTAGTTCTCCAGATAGTAATGTACCCTATATAGTTCGTGCTGTAGCTCTCGCTGTCTGTATTAATGACTAAGAGAAATGTGTTGAACTCTTTTTAGTTCTCCCAGATAATAATGTACCCTATATAGTTCATGTTGTAGCTCTCGTCGTCTGTATTTAATGCACTATACTTGTTTATAGAATTTAATGCTAAAGAGGAATGTCCTGGAACATTGGCCAAATGAATCAATGTAAATTTTTGCAAATGCTGATGTAAATTAATATTTACTGACTACAGATATATAGATGAGTGAATAATATGCTATAAAAAATTTTAAACTAACTTGCGTATTAGAGAAAGACAACTAGAGTAAATACAAAATGCAGTTTTTAAATGATGATTTGCTTTATTAAGGGGATAAAAGCTATGTAAACCTACTTGGCCCTATGTAAAAATAAATTTAAGGGAAGA
>JBBIGC010000152.1:2063737-2073886 GCA_037576955.1 Lepidarchus adonis
TACCAACTATAGCCCTAGTCCTAATCCCTACCACCTAAACCTCACACTAGTACCAACTATAGCCCTAGTCCTAATCCCTACCACCTAAACCTCACACTAGTACCAACTATAGCCCTAGTCCTAATCCATACCACCTAAATCTCATACCAGTACAAACTATAACCTCAGTCCTAATCCGTACCACCTAAACTTCACGCTAATACCAACTGTAGCTCTGGTCCTAATCCCTACCCCCTAAACCTCATACTAGTACCAAATGTAGCCCTAGTCCTAATCCCTAATGCTTAAACATAATACTAGTTTAACTAGTCTTTATACTATGCCTAAACCTAGCCCAAACCCTAAACATGAAAGGGGTTTAGTTGTTGTATGGACTGTTTCTAGGTTTGGAAGAGTGTCTTGTAAACTTCTGCAGTATCTACCTGGGCTGGGTGGAGCAAAACCCTAATCCTAGTCCTAACCATAGCCCTTTGGACTATCTATGATCCCTAACGCCTACGCCTTATATTAGCTCTAATTTATTATAGAGCTAGTCCTAACCATAGCACTGACTCTAGTCTTTGGCCTATCTATGATTCCTACCTTAAAGTAGCTCTAATACTAGCTCTAATTTATTATACTATATATATAATATAATATAGTATTGATTAGGGGTGTAAATCACAGGTATCTGATTTTGTATGGATTATTTTAATCATATTTGGTTTGATACTGGGGTCTGTAATCAGTATGAAATATTCGCATATGCACACGGATTATAATTGGAATGCATATTATTAATAAAGGTTTTGTAGTCTTACACCGCTCAGTAATAAACACTGACAAAGAAACGAAAAAACGTTTTTTGTGTGTGTGAAATCGATCCATCAGGTCAGACTCTGTTTTGGATGCATTAATACAGGTTGATTGTTGCTTCTTTAGTAGAAAACCTGACTGAGAGAAGACAGATTCATCAGCTAAGGGCAAGGCCAGCGGCATGGTAATTTCCTGATGGACACATGTCTGTATTCTATTGCAGGTGTGGCGTGTCTATTTGTGTGTCTATAAGAGGGGTGCTCTCTCTTTTTTGGCTTGCGAGCTACTTTGAGAGAGAGAGGATACTTTATATTTGATATATATATTGTTTACCTTGCATAGCAGCATGAACATGTGTGGCTCACTACAGTGCTGTACATTTTTGGTCATTACATTCTCCAGTAATCTTGACCTGAATGGAAACAGCCAGAGTTGCATAGTCCGGACATAATCCACTTACTTTTCAGTGTGTAGTCAGTGTCGTACTTTTAATGAACAGTCTGATTTTGGTTTCTTACTTGGTCCAGCTTCCGACTAACAATGCTTTTGTGATCGACCGGTAGACCGCAATCAACGTATTGGGCACCACTGTTCTACAGTATAGCTCACGTTTCCAGTGCCTGACACCTGTGGTGATGGAGGATGGGAGTAGCTTCTTTGAATACACACTGCTTGCGTAACTTCCACTGATAAGCATTGCTCGGAAGACGAGATGTCTGGAAGCTCTACATGAGTCAAGCCCAAACCAAGTGTTGGCCAGAACCCCCCTTCAACATTCGGCTGTCGAACAATTGAACTGCCTGAATAAAAGCTCCACCCGATACATTTTGGATGAGTTGGAGGGACATTGGTGATCCAGAACTGACCACCCAACATCAGAACCGGACCTCACAGATGCTCTTGTTGTTCTCACAGCTGTGTTTCAATAATAAAGCCTGTCTAGAAGAGAGGGTGCCCCTGAAGTAAAGGAGGAATATCCAGAGACGACTAGATCTGTTTAAAAAAAAAAATCCATCCCACATAAAAGGCTGGTTTGTTGTTAATAAACATTGTGTGTCTCTGAAACACCTGCATAAGTTCCCCGTGCAGCCGTGGTTTGGTTTTCAGCTGAAATTTTGCATTGATTGACGTAGCGGGTGAGCAAGTGCCTGGCACAGCCTGAATCCTCCACTTCAGTTCCAGAATCCTGGAGCTCAGCAGAAGTTCTTCACAAGAGGGTGATGTCATAGCTATGCTTTCACTTCACAGCTGTGTCTGACATCATAATTAGCTCTGCCAGCCTGGTACGGAAACGGTGGTTTTCGCTTCGTCCGAAGAAGCAATTCACTAAAATTCCTTAGAAGTTCTTGTGGTGCTGTGAGGATCTAACCCCATGTGTTGTTTGGGATTATGTGATAAATTAGGACTGTGGTTTAGTATTTCTTTATGCCAAAGTGTTATTTGGCATGATGTGCAAAATAATAAGGATTAAGAATGACGTAACCAGTTTTATTTGGAAAGGTAATTAAAAAAAAGAATTTTACAATAATTCTTGTCCTTCATATTTCTCTTATTTTCACATTGAAGCTGGAAAACTTTTTTTTAGCTCATGCACAACCACTGAACTACACATCTGCTGTGAAAAGATGTTATATATCATCAGCAGACATCTGTGTTTGCTGCTGTTGTATTGAAAGTGTTGTGCTTGTTAAACTGTAGAAGCTCTGCCAGACTTTGCCATTGTCTGTGGACAATGAAGACCTGGTTTAACATTCTCATATTTTGTAGGACAATAGTGTATTTAGCAGTAGATATCTTTATTAACTTGTATAGCTGACTGCTTACATTATTAAGCTGTAGAATTTAAATGTTTGAAGTAACTCATCAGTTGATGAACATTTAGCATGAAGCTACCATTGGTTAGAATCATGAAGATGTCTGTAGTCTTACAAAATCTCTAATGAGATTCAACTTCTCAAAACCCACTCAAAGTGCATCCTGAGCTTCAGAGTGGTGGAGCACAGACTTGTGAACGTGGTTTAGCAGGGGGTTTGATTTACTGTGAGCTGTGGAAATGAACTTCACTGCATAGCTGAACTCTGGACAGCTGTTTTGGAGAACAGGGTCTGTTTTTACAAGCTACCTGAGGAGTAGGAATGCTGATGTAGAATCAGTTTTTGAGACAGTGACTGGCATAAGTATAGCTATAGTTTGACTGCTTTGAGGATGTTGTCTGAAATTGATGCTTGTAGTGAGTATTGTTTATTTTTATGGTCCTACTATGCCCTAAACCGGATCGACAAGCCTGCACCATCTTAATTAAGAGCTGGATGTAGTTTGAGGAAGTTGATCGTAGGCCTGGCATAATTACTTAAATTGTTCAACAATATTTAGTCCCAGAGATAATTGCGATAAACAATATAATTGTTATTTTAAGGCCACTGAATTAATGTGCACTTTTTGTTATCAGAATTTTCTGAAATATTGATTCTTTTTTTAAAATTTCAGTGACAAATATATAATTTGAAGATCAGAAAATTCAGAAACTTTGACACACATCTCTGTCTAGCTCTTCTGACAGGGATTTTCATGCTTATGCAATAATTAGGGCTGAATGAATAGGTGAAAATCTAGATTTAAATGTGATATAAAAATCTATATATTTTTAACCCACGCACCTTTTTAGTAGTAAAAAATAAGGAAAAAAGTAAAAAAGTAGGAAAAAGTAGTAAAAAATTACGTTATCCACTTTAAAGAACAAATGTCAAAAAACGCACTGACGCAAGTTTCTGAGGATCCCCAGTGTTGTCTAATCAGACTTACATTTGAGGGACTTCTTCTTAGAACTTTCTCAATAACATTTTAAAACTTGTTAAAAATATTAGACAATATATAATTTAAATTGTAGTACTTGCTATTATAAAGAACTTAACAACAGCCGATGGTAAAGCATTTATCCAGGAATGTCCTGGACTCGTATATGAACATGTTAATTTTACTGTAGCACCTACTTTACTGTTTAGAATTACTCATAAGCACTTAATGATAATGTAGAAATGTGTTTTCAGATGTTAATGTTGTAGCTCTTATCATCTGCACTGTTGTTCATGTAGCACCTGCACTGTTTTCTATGGCTAAGAAGATTGTATTAAACTCCCTGTAACACCAGTGTTGTCATGTCTGAATTTAAGATAAAAGTGTCAGACAAATAAATAAATTATAAATGTATTTAAATATTTCATTCTTCCAAGGATTGTGGATTCAATACAAAAACTATTAATTGGTCAGCCCTAGTAAACAAACATGAATATATCAGTTTGCTGATACCAAAGTCAGTAAAAGCGATTGAGGTCATGTACATATACTTTGTGGATAATGTAATTATTGTGAAAGGCCTTGTTGAGGGGTGTTAATTTTACAGAAACTATTTGTTAGCTGAAGCACTGATGAAATATGAACTGTAAAAATATTTTGGCTAATGTCCTGCATTGGGTGATAAATGTAAAACTTTGAATTTGATAAAATTTGTATTTTTTATGTTTCTTCGAGGGCAAATTAAATTCAATTCAATTCAGTTTTATTTCTATAGCGCTTTTTACAACAGAAGTTGTCACAAAGCAGCTTTACAAGGTCCGGGTCCGAGCCCCTAATGAGCAATTCATGTGTTACAGCTTTGTTCAGGCAGTTTTCTATAATTTGTCAACAACATGGATGCAGTTTTCTGTATCTCATTATATGCTTGGTTGGGATGATATTACAGACTAATAAGACAGTAAATTACTAATGCTGCATCATCGTAAATGGAGAACATTTGTTGAAATGAACTACTTTTCAATGCCCAGATGCAGTTGTGCTGACCTATATCTGTGCAGTGTTCGTTTAAATGGATATTACTAAAGCCCTTACATGTAATTAACAGCAGTGCACCTATTGCTGTATATTGCATGTACAAGAGCTAAGAATAGATCGGATAATTCCAGCTTGGCTTCTTTTACGATTGCTTTATCCTGATTTGTTGTAGCTTATATTGTAGTTTTGTGCATGTGCAGGTCATTATTTCTTGACTTTGATTAACATGTGCGATGCATTTGAAGATGAATTCAATTAACTGATGGTCAGGTATCGGTCTGAAATGTGGTTTAAACTGCAGAGTCGGACTGTTTTTAGCTTGTATGTGTGTGATTTAGAGGTTCACCACAAGCACTTTGCTCTCCACTTCTCCATCGATCGCTATTCACCAAACAGCCGCCTGGAGAGCAGACTTTGGAGGGCCAAGGCATGAACATGTTTTCCATTTTTCAAATCCTGATTGTAAGAAGGTTTTTCTGAAAATAAACACCGACTGCATGCCGTCCCCACCCAGGTTGGAGCGCAGTGGTCTGATTGTTCTGTCCTGGATACTTGCTGAAGTTTAGCTACATCCGCTTTGGCCAGTGCTGTGTATCCACTCGGTGGCTGAAGGAAATGAGATTGTGGAAATGGTCACCTGGGAAACACAGGGTTATGTGGTGTTTGTGAAAGGTTGTTAATTGCAGAACTGAGTGATTGGAAATTTTTTTTCATGAGAAAGCTGGAGGTGATGCACCAAGGGGAGAAAAAATGGTCAATATTCAGAAAAACGAGTGGAACAACACTATTTAAATTTTCTTGAGCATTGTCTGATGCCACTGATGTAGTATTACTTGTAGCTGGGCAATAAGATGATATTTATCGTTATCGTGATATACTGAGGTCACTGTGATATTCTGAGCATACACTGGGTAATATGTTTCATTCCATAAGCTTCATTAATCTCACATGAGCAACACAAAAAAAATTCATTTGTACTCATTATACTTAGATTTCTTTTTTTATTTAATTAATTGTATTTATTTATTTTTGACTAAATATAGCAACATTTTTATTTGTTCAGTCCTAACAGATGATTGAAAATATATCTTATGACAACCAAGGCTGGATACTGAAAAGCAAATGGAGTGTGTTCTCCTGTAGAACCTGAATGCATTTGACATTTTTTAAAACCTATTCTATTTGGAACTAGAATTTAATTTAGTCCTCCTGTGATGCTTTTGATTGGTTAATATTTATTATACATACATTGGCAGACTTTTTCACTTACCCATGGAAATAATTAAATTCAGGTTCCAATGACCTCTGTGGCCACAGGTGTAGAACTTCATCACCAGGGCTGCAGATGCTTTTACACACATTAGTGAAAGAATGAGTCGCTCCCAGGAGATCAGTGCAACGAGTCCTGTTGTGAAATTTCCTGGTACTAAATATTCCACCGTCGACTGTCAGTGGCGTTATAACAAAGTGGAAGCGATTGGAAACGACAGCGACTCAGCCACGAAGTGTTCGGCCTTGTAAAATGTCGGATGCTGAGGAGCACAGTGCACAGAGGTCACCAACTTTCTGCAGAGTCAATCGTTACAGACCTCCAAACTGCATGTGGCCTTCAGATCAGCTCAAGAACAGTGTGCAGAGCTTCATGGAATGGGTTTCCATGGCTGAGCAGCTGCATCCAAGCCAAACATCACCAAGTGCAATGCGAAGCGTCGGATTCAGTGGTGTAAAGCGCCACCACTGGACTCTAGAGGAGTGGAGATGCGTTCTCTGGAGTGACCAATCACACGTCTGAATCTGGTGGATAAATCAGAGTTTGGTGGTTGCCAGGAGAACGGTACTTGTCTGATTGCATTGTGCCATGTGTAAAGTTTGGAGGAGGGGGGATTGTGGTGTGGGTTTGTTTTTCAGGAGCTGGGCATGGCTCCTTAGTTCCAGTGAAAGGAACTCTGAATGCTTCAGCACCAGATTAATGGACAATTTCATGCTCCCAACATTGTGGAAACAGTTTGGGGATGATCCCTTCTCGTTCCAACACGACTGCGCACCACTGCTAAAAGCAAGATTTGTGAAGAAATGGAGAAGCGAGTTTGGTGTGGAAGAACTTGACTGGCCTGTACAGAGTCCTGACCTCAACCTGATAGATCACCTTTGGAATGAACTGCAAAGGGTGGGTCCACGTCGTATTAAACCATATTAAAAGGCACATGAGGGAATAAATTTTTGCAAAATAGAGTATTTATGCCTATTTTATCTATCTGAAATACAGTAGTAAAATGTTCATGTTATACAACTTAACAGAATTATTGATTTAATTTATATTGTGATTATAATATGGAAAAAAAATTGCATCACAATACAATAAAACATTGTATATGTGCCATGATATATATTTTTCCTCGTTTTCCTTGCTCAAAATGAGCCACGTATTTTTTTTATGTAAAAGAATAAATGATTATTTTCGCACTGCAGTTCAAAAAGTTCACTTAAGCGAAACTAATTCTGCTATCTTAAAGAAAACATGCCTTTTTTGTACTGATGATATTACAATCTGCTCGGAAAACCACATTGTGCCCAAAATTTATCACAATAATAATAAATATCCATGTTACCCAGCTCTAAATAGAATGTTTTTCTCAGTTGGCATAAAAAATTTAACACTGTGTGTAACAATGGTGGGCATCTCCAGTCCTGGTGTCCAGCACAGGTTTGTGCAGACTTGCTCAGCGTTGGTGTAAAGCTTATTAAAATGTTAAAAATTAAAATTGAGAAACAACAACTCCAGTGTGATTTGTATGCAGTTTTGGTTCTCCTAAACCATACAAATACTTACACCCAGCACAGCCATGAGAAATAAGCCTAGCAAAGTGCCAGGTGGTTTGATAGGTGCAATAATTATTGTTGTTTACCATAATCTGCCTTTTCACTCAAACGGCTTTAATGAGGAATTCAATTTTAAAAGCATTGATTTTATAATACATATTGCTATTGTGTTCATTGTTAATCCTTCTGCTTTGATTTCAAAGGGCTATGCTAAAAGAGGGCTAATTGATTGTGTAATATTTTTCCTCTTTAATATGTGAATGCAGGTAATTTGCAAGCTTGTCACTTGTTCTGCTCATGTTCTAAAAGTTAGTGAGAGAAGATCCTGCTACTGCTGTTACCTTATATGAACCAGATAAGAATGAGATCAGATGTTGGTCTGATGTCAACATGGAGCATGCGACTGAGCAGCTTTTCTGAATTCATACCATGCAGCCTGTAAGGATGTAAAGAAACATATTTTCTGATTCCATGCATGTGTATAAATACAAACACAACTTCACATATGGAAAGTAAAAGCTGTTAGTGTTGTTTTTTAGAAAAATAGAAAGATTTTGCACGTGAATAGAAATACAAAATATATTGCATGAGCAATGTAGGAAATTATTACTGGCAGCGTTTTTTAATTTTATTATTATTTATTACAAATGGATTGTGGGGTTTATTGGTGGTAAACTTAATTATCCAAATCCTGCTTAAATCTTTTTTTGATTGAACGATACTGTTTTTCAGTTATGTCCATGTTTATTCTAGTACATGCAGTCCCCAGTCACAGAAAAGCTTGAGAAACTAGAGGTATGTACACTAGCAGGTCTGTGGTTGTCTTTCTGAAGGGTAATATGAACTGTCACCAGTGGACCACTCCCAGGCAAAGCATCTCCATGGTGATGGTTTTCCTGCTTCTAAATGTGGTCCGTGTGCACACACGCTTCCTTTGTCCTGACGCATTTCTGTGTGTTCTGCGCTGTAATTGTATGTGGCAAAATAGATGAGGTTATCCACAGCGTCAAACGACAGTGAGCTGAGCGCATAATCCACAGTTCTAATCTGTGGGGAGCTGGGAATGGGCTAGGATTAGCCGTCTCTAACGGTGCTTTGTACCACCATTTTAGTGCTACTGATCACTTCACATAACCAGAAGCGAACACAGGTGTAACGGACCATAATGACTGTAAATGGCAGTGCAGAGATGTTACTGTATTCAAGGGCTGGGCAATATGATGAGTCATTGAAATTGTGATAAAATATTGTGCAAAAATGAGACCTTTTTAATAACAAAAAAAAAGCGTTTGGAGAGTGTGAGATATAAATATTTATATATAAATATGTATCTCACACTATACAAATGGATTGTGGGGTTTATTGGTGGTACACTTAATTATCCAAATGCTGTTTTAATCTTTTTTCTTTTTAGATTGAATGATACTGCTTTGCAGTTATGTTCATGTTTATTCTAGTATATGCAGTCCCCACTCACAGAAAAGCTTGAGAAACTAGAGATATGTACACTAGCAGGTCTGTGTGTATGTGTGTGTCTATATATGCACACAGACACACGGTTTGGGCAATGGTTGGATGAATGTAATTTTTTCCACTAAATTAAATAATGATATGTTTCATTAACTGGAGCATCCATTTTATATGGTTTTATTGGAGCAAAGCCGAACAAAATTTGTATGTTTTAAATCCAAAATGTAAAGCCGGAATTCCAGGAATGCCACAAGTTTCATTTCTTACCGATTGAGAAGAACATCTGTTACCAAAAGTATATGTGGCCTATACAATATGTATGTAATTTTATTTCTTTAAGTTAGAAAACCTAATTTGAAACATTCATTCATTCATTACTCAAACCGCTTATCCAATTCAGGTCATGGGGAAGCTGGATCTGGTCCCAGTTGACTATGGGCACAAGGCAGGATACACCCTCGACAGGAAGTCAACCCTATCACAGCATCTATGGGCAACTTGGAGTAGCCAGTTGACCTGGGGATTGATCCCAGGACCTTCTTGCTTTAAGGCAACAGTGCGAGATGATGCCAAACCGATTGCTGCTACAACTGATTAGATTCAATAAGATTTAAGGAGCCGTGTCAATAAAACATGTAAACTTCGATGTCCTCAGACAAAGCTCTCAACTGCCCACTGTTGGATGAAAGAATCAGAGTTGTCTGCTTTTCTGGTCACGTTTAAACTGAACCGGGTAATACTTTTTTGTTTTTATCAATTGGGCATGTCCAGATTGTTTTGTTTTGCCCCCGAGTCCTTCATTATTGAGTATCTAATAGAGTCCTGATCTGATATTTGTGTTTTTCTGGGTAACAGTTCCACCGTGGCCTCTTCATGTTCATTAAGATTCACAAAAATTTATGTATCTACTCCACAACTGAATTCTCACATTGTCCCAAAAAATTAAATTAAATTAAAAACTGCTGTATGAGATCTGACAATCTGTTGTCCTTCAGTACTGCACGCTTTAAATTAAACGAGGGTTTAATCCAGTAAGTAGTGAGACTATCCACACTGTATCCACACTGAGTGAACATCAGACTCCAAATATCTGTGGTAAATCTAATCAGTCTGATAAAACCCCTTGTAGGTGATGGAGAACCTTGCTGTAAAGCCTTGCTGTGTGTGTGTGTGTGTGTGTGTGTGTGTGTGTGTGTGTGTGTGTGTGTGTGTGTGTGTGTGTGTAAAAGTGTCTCC